>JACJUM010002842.1:3918079-3975573 GCA_020976665.1 Heortia vitessoides | reverse complement strand
TGTCTGTCTGTCTGTCTGTCTGTCTGTCTGTCTGTCTGTCTGTCTGTTACGCTTTCCCGGTTAAACCTCTCAACCGATTTTGATGAAATCTGGCATAGACAATCTTTAGACCTTGAGAAAGGACATAGGCTATTTTGAACTCGAAATAAGGGTTGTCAGGGGTTGCAAGGGGGGATGAAAAGTTGTTTGCATGGATCGCTATTTTTAGAGCTAGAAACTTAAAACTTATTTTTCAGGCCATTGATTCGATATAAATAAACGTGACATTCAAAGTTTATATAATTTGAAGTAAATAGGTATGGTACCCAAAAAACTATTCCACGCGGACGAAGTCGCGGGCACAGCTAGTATGTATATAAGTGTAATGATTGTGATTCCTCTGTTGTCTGACGTCTGTAACACAAGCGCTTTAAGTGACTCATCACGGAGTCAATTCAATGTATGATATGTTGTGTGAATGTATTAAAAATTTTGTGAAGGTAGTCATTATAACTTATAAATACTGACATAACACATTTTGGCATTCAAGAGGACGGTTGCCGTAAGGTAACTGAAACGTCGAACAAACAAAGTAGTTTTATTGTTTAATCTTCTGTTTAAACTATAAACGGCTATTTTAAAATATCACTATTAATTCACTGACACATATAGTGGTGTTTCTATCTTTTGTGCCAAAGTTCGTATTTCGATTCCCACCCAGGACAATCAAACATGCAACAGTGCGGGTATAGACAGAGGTATATCCGGCGGAAAGCTACGTTCTGCTATTGCCCATCGCGACAATTAAGAGCGAAATTCCCCCAATGGCTGATATTATGTATCTAATTTCAAGGTAGATCCGAGTAGTGACACAATTCCCCATTGTCATAACCATGACACATTTTTATAGCCCTCTCTAAAACCAATTAACACGTTGCCTAAAGGGGTCTCGAGTGTATAAATAAATTACCACGTAAAGGGTTGATGTGGTGTCGTATAAATGACCACTAATTGCCCCATTTTGGATCATCAAAGAGGTTTTATAAGGCCGCAATAGGCTGAAAAGTATAGTTTCGTTTTAAAAAAAAGTAGTAGAATAGTACCTCTCCCTGAAAAAGTGTCATAAGAGGAAGACATTGGAAGGCTACTGCTTGAAAATCACCTCCACATAGAAAGGGGGAATTTCGCCCATAATTGCCGCGCTGGGCAAGCTTGTTGGTAATTGCAGAGCGCAGCTTTCTCAACGGGGATAGTGTTGGCCATCCCCATGTATTCCCTGTGTATTTGAGCTACACTGTCTCAGATGGATATACCGCGATCTGTCAGTTTTGGTACCTTCTTAAGTCTTCTTAGGTCTAGTCTCATACGACACCTGGTACAGAGGAAGGTACTATTCTTCTCTGCCGGTATCTCACGGTAGAGCAGGTTTTGAACTTCTTCCAATTGTTTTAGAGTTCATTCCTTACTTACAAATCTTACTTTTTTTTTAATAAATGAATAGATTTTACAAACGGTGGAGTAGTATGATCAGAAATAAAACCGAGCAAGTTATATAAAACTATTTAATATCCATACTTAAGTATCTATGTATTAATAGGGTGGGTCACTTTAGTACGAAAAAAACAAAAGATTTTTTGGGCTTGTCATAGCAATGAAAATATGGCACATTGTCCTAGGAACTAAAAAGTTTCAGTAAAAATGGGCATAATCTTTGTCTCTTTCTTTTTACTTTACTCGAAAATCTTTTTTTGCCCATCTTCCGTATTAGTTTCCAAGACACACTCTTTGCTCTTTTATAAAGGTTACAAATGCTGATTTTATGCACAGATTTCGAGAAGGTAGTAGTTTTGACTGACCTCTACACTGCTTGAGTCTTATAGAGTCCAGTTTGGCAAAACTTTCTTACAATTTGAATTACAATAACATTTCATACATGTTATATTAGGCCTAGTTGACAGTATATTTTTATTACTAGAACCCGTGACTAAAAATAAAATTTTGCAACCCACCTTAATCAGATAATCTACTATAAACCTAATCAGGCAGAAACCACAGGTGACGATCAGTTAATTACAATGTCTAGTCGCCTAACTAGTTTGAATTAATTAATTGGATGTGGCCATGTATTATTGTTTGCTCGACTAGCATTACGTTACCCGTGGTAATTACTCGACATGAATTGGTCAGCGAACATTTAGGTATCTAGATGTCCTATAGTATTTTACGGGTATTACAAACCATTACGGTCATTATTCGAAACGGTTTCGAATTGTTTTTTACAAATTTTCACCATTCTGCTATTATGGGTTATGCGCGAAATCGTGAGTTCGATGCCCTTTGAGGACAAGTATTTAAAAGTATTTATTGATGATATTTGTGATTGTCCTGTATCTTGGTGTTGAATATATGTATCCGTGTATTATATTTGTGATTTTTCGTTGTCTGATGTCCGTAACACAAGCGCTTTAAGCGACTTATCTCGAAGTCAGTTCAATATATGAGGTGTTGTGTGAATTAGCGCCGCGATAGTTGCTCTACGATTGCCACCACGCTTGCCCAGCGCGGCAATTATGGGCAAAATACCTCCAGCAGTGGACTTCCAATGACTGGAATGATGATGATGATGTGTGATTTTATATTATGACATTCATCATCATCATAGCAGCCGTAACACATCTACTACTGGTCATAAAGCTCCCCAAGAAAGGGGGTATTTCCATAATTGAGGTGGTAAATTAGTGACGGAACTGATTCCTAACTCATCCTGTTGCAATTAAGTTGCGGTGTTTCGGGTATACCGCCATCTGTTGTATCCGGTACTGCAGCGATCTCTTACGACATCTGGGAGGAGTACTATTCTCCCTGGTGTCGTTAGAGGTGACTGAGGTATTGCAATTAAAAGATTGTGGTACATGCATGATACTACATTGTTCCTTCGGAGGATGCCTAAAGATTTTTATTTTCGACGGAACCGATGGCGCAGGTGGTAGTGATCCTATCTTGTGCGCCAAGGGTCGTGGGTTCGATTTCCACCCAGAGCAAATAGTTGTATGATGATATTTGTGTTTGTTCTATGTCTGGGTGTTAAATATATGTATTTAAGTAGCATATTTGTGATTCCTCTGTTGTCGGGCGCCTGTAACACAAGTGCTTTAAGTGACTTACCACGGCGTCAGTTCAATGTATGAGATGTTGTGGAATTATTGATTTATTGTTTAAAGAATTGGTTTAAGATTTATGAGGTTAAGCTTTGTTTTTTTTACAAGAATCTGCACTATTATAAAATTTACTATATCATTATAGCAGTCGTAGGAGGTTCACTGTTGGTTATAGGCCTCACAAAAATAAAGGCCTATTTCTTAAACTGCCGTGTTCCGCAGTCGTTGTGGTTATTCCATAGCGTAGTTTGGTCGACTAGAAGAGAAACCAGGTACCACTGGTTCTATTGAAACCTGTTCTTTTGGGGAGGTCAATTTCCAAAATTAATGGCTCAGCCCACGGCATTACAAATAGACTTATACAATTTCTTTATTTTTGTTTTTGATGGAAGAATATAATGAACTACATAACAACGTTTTGTTAAACATTATGAAAAACCTTTTCATGAAATTCGGAGTAGTCTCAAAAATCGCCTTCTACTTAATGAATACTTCGTCTCGTTTGCTACAAAATAATAGTCTTCACTCAAAGCCTTTCGCATCTAAATTGACACCTCTTCGTACATTGTCCTGTAATGGGGTGCGAGTCTGTGAAGCGGGAAGGGGTCTTTTAATCTGTTCAATTCGACCCCAATTAAAGCCCGCATGCCCTCACTGTGTCTTCGAGAGGATCTCTCTTGAATTTCTGGGGGTCCTTAAATATTTCGAGGTATAAATTTATCTTTAGACTGATTAATTCAGACGGATCTCAAAATGTAATAAGGCGTTGATTTACAAACATTTACGTTTTCATTAAACACAGTGGTAAGAAATTTTAACGGCTTCTAAACGCGGTTTGTTTGATATTTTAATTTTTGTTTCCCGTTTATTTATCTTTTGGAATGATAATGGTAATAAACAATACAATTATATATTACCATGTATAAATGTATATTCACACAACTTCTAATACATTGACCAGATTCCGTGGTAAGTCCCATAGAGCACTTGCGTCACAGATATCAGACAACAAAAAAATCACAAATATAATACATAAATAAATGTTTAACACCGAGACCCAGAACGAACACAGATATCATCGTATAAATATTTGTCCTGGGTGGGGATCGAACCCATGACTTGCGCCCAAGATATATAAATAAAGTAAATACTTTATTTATATATCTTGTATTTGTGCATAACATAATGCACTACTTCTATGAGTAGGCATGAAAATTACTTAACTAACCAGGAAATCTCAAACAGTTCCGAGACGCTCGTATGGGCAAATCGGACCTTTTAGTTACTGATTCGATGCATTGATCGTCAAGATAATAATAATAATAATATTCTTTATTGTACATACCATAAGAAACACGTTCAAATAACATAGATACCTATTTGATTAATACATATTTTATCCTGAAACTATTTAAAGCATTATTGCAAAAATCTATGTTAATACTAGCTGACCTGAAAGACGTTGTACTGTCTTGAATTCAGATATAAACTATCTTATCTCTTAAGTTGGATTAAGCAGTATAAAGTAAGCACAAACATATTTGAATGATCCAGTAGTATAAAAGTTCATACCGGGGAAAACATCATGACACATATCTTTAATGTATTTAAATAGAAATCAATTTTATACCCAGAGGTACCGGCAGATTAGAATAGTACCTCCCACTGCACCAGGTGTCGCAAGAGGGACTAATGTACAAGAACCGATAGATGGCGGTATATCCATCAGGGACAGTGCAGTTCAAATGTACAGGGCGGGGATGGGCAGCAGCATTTCTATCGCGAAAGCTGCGCTCTGCAATTGCGAACGCGCTTGCCAAGCGCGGCAATTATGAGTGAAAAACCTCCTTTCTTGGACAGGCCTATGTCCAGCAGTGGACTTTGGCTGGTATGATGATGGTGATGATTTAAAGATAATAAATAGAAAGTTTGTATTTTTGTTTAACCAGAATCTACTGGACTGACTTTGGAAATTACTTTATGAATAGAAAACTACATTCTTCTGGAGTGATATAGGTTACATTATATAACTAGCTGTTCCGGCGAACTTCGTACCACTTAACAGCCTATTTTTTATTCTTGTTAGATTTTTAAATAGTTATTCTTCAATTCGGGACGCCGGATCAGTTAGTAAGTTAAAAAAAAGTTAGTCAACAATTACTTTATGTCAACAAATCAAAATTATTACTTAAAAATTCAATTGATACTAATTTCTAAACAAAAATTTCCCTTTTTGCTAGCAAACCTACGTCCAGCAGTGAACTTCCAAGGCTGGAAGATGTAAGAAAATGATGAAAACTAATAATTATTATTAGTACGTAATTCACAATATTGTCATCGATATTTTTACGATACTAACGTCACCCAGTTGTTTTGCCGCCCCCGAACCTCTCCACGAATATTTGAACTTTATGCTATAGTATTAAAGTTCAAATTTACTTTTAAATATTATTACAAATCGTTTGTATGGGGGTATTTCTATAAATAAGAACCATTATCGTATTTCAAATTAATTTCTAGCGAAATCAGTTCAGCTGTTCTCGAGACTTAGCAGCACAATATGCGCTTAGCAATGCATTCAGCGATTGGTTTTTATATTATAGATAAAAAATGAGATCCCTACCTAAAATCTAAATATCTAAACAGGATCTGTACTTTAGGAGGTTTTTAACAAATAAACTTCAAAACTATTGGACCGATTCTAAAGACTTTTACTAAAAGGGAGTAACATTTCAAGTTAGTAATATGTTTTCATTTTTTATTCGAGCTTTCTCAATCAAAATTCTTCTAGTAATATTTAGTCAGGAAGATTGTGCTCTGGGCTAAAATAACTTTTGACAGACTCAATGACACATATGGTAGTGATCATATCTTGCGCGCCAAGAATTGGTTCGACCCCCACCCAGGACAAATATTTAAATGGTGAATATTTGTGTTTGTTTTGTGTTTGGGCGTTACATATATGTATTGTAGGTATTTGTGTAATATTAGTGCTTTCACATTTACGCGTTACTATTCATAATTAAATTCGCGCCTTGTGCATGTTTAACGTCCGCCCTACGAGCATACAGCCAAACTGGTGAAGATCCTATAGCCTTCTCTGTGGTTCACTCCAGCCGGCCATTAAAGGCAAGCTGGAGACAGCGCATGACCAATTTTGTAGGAACCATGGGCTCGTGGTGCTGTTACTCACCAATTATTTTTATAATAGTAATTAATAAAATAATGAAAAAAAAAATAAAAATAACTCCCCACAACATCATTGACTTGACTCCGAGAAAGGTCGCTTCACCCGCGCTAAGTTGTAGAACAAACCTAGTGTTATTTATACTTCGTTGTTATTGCTCTTAGTGTAAAGTTATATAGCCTATAACATTTCTCGAAAAATGGGCTATCTGGTACTGAAATGACCCTATATTTTACCTGACCTTATATACTTTAGGCCCTGTGTTGTTGTCAGGCAGTCAGTCACATTCTCCTTTTACTTAAGTTTATTTTAGTTTAACATTTTATAAATTCCCACAACATCTCATATATTGTTCGGAATTCCATGATATGTCACTGAAGGACATCAGACAACAAAGGAATCATCAATATCATATTTAAATACAAACATTCAACTGCCAGACATAGAACAAAAACTATCTTGGATGGGGATCGAACCTACAAAATAGCATCCCTATCATCTGTGCCATAGGACCCGTCAAAAACGGATCTCCACAAAGCATGTAGCAACTCTTCAAATAAAATAAACATTATATTTAAAATTAATTGCCAAAGATAAGTACGAATAATGACTAATATAACTTTGAACAACTGAACCAAAGGAAATATTCCGAAATATCCAGGCAGTTATTTCTAAGATTTAACTTAGCGTTTCGCTTTTATTACCGCCAAGTAAGATCGTTAAACAGACATTATGTTATACGTTTATTTTAAAGTAATTATACGAGGAACGCGTGACGAGGAGACGAAAATCCTGATATCGACTTACTTATTTACGAAATTAACATTTTAGAACGAGGTGAGGAAAAAGTAAGGTTTATTATGAAGCAGTATTATAAATATCCAGCGATCTGTTTTCCGTAAAAGCGTAAACAATCGCCACAAACATCTACGATCTGGGGTAGAAGTAGACTTTATTGTCCGTTGGGTACCGGCAGAGTAGAACAGCATCGCTCCTGTAATCAGATGAAACAACTGAGGTAGCGGAACCGATAGATGTCGGTATATCTCGAACCAGCAATATGGGCGATATTCACAACATCTCAAACATTGACCCGACTCCTGAATAAGTTGTTAGAATCACTTGTGTAAGTCAGACAAGAGAGAAATCACAAATATATATTTAAAAAACGGAATAAATAAAATAAGAGAAAAGTTAATAGTAGTAAATAGTTACAATGTCGCTTCGATATTAGGGTCTTGATCGACGGGCCCGATTGCGCAGGTGGTAGTTAGTGATCCTGTCTTGTGCGCTTTGAGAGTGCAAGAGTTCGTGGGTTCGATCAAAAACAAATAAAATAAATAAATAAAATAAAGGACAAATATTTATATGATGATATTTATATTTGTTCTGTGCCTGGGTGTGAAATATATGTATTTAAGTAGTGTATTAGTTATACTTCTGTAGTCTGATGTCCGTAACACAAGTGCTTTAAGCGACCTATCACGGAATCAGTCCAATGTATAAGATGTTGTGGGAATTTATTAATTTATTATTGTTATTATAATTTTTGTTTTAAAATATTATTTATTTTTAGGTAGGAAGTAATTCCGGAATAGGGCTCTAAAAATTAAGCCAAGACTGCTTTGAACAGAAAGTCTTGGTTTAAAACGTTACGATTTACATTTTCGTTGATACATTAACAGATATCATTCTAAAATTGTAATAATGATGAAATTAAATCCGGACTGCCCTGCCCTTAACGTGGCAAGGAAATGACACCCCACCATCTGGGATCATTTACATTCCGCGGAAATAACCTTCTTTGTTTTTAAATTTCTCTGTCGGCTATTTTTGTTTATGGGTCGCTGGGCTGCGCCGTTCGATGTCAAAGCCGTTATGACAGTTAATGTTTTTTTTTTACGTGGACATGACATTTGTTCGGAATTGTTTCTGTTGTAAAAAGGGAATCTTATTTTCAAGTACCACTCAGCTTGTCTGGTGCTCCGGCTCACATCTTGTGTTTTGTTAATTTAATAGCCACGCGGTAGCGTTTATTTGGAAGGCAAATTCATTAATTGAATTTATGTCTTCCGTGACAACACCAGATATGGTGGTATAAGGCAACACATTTATTTACTTTAAAAATTGAAATTTATTTTTATTACTATTGTTAGATACAAATAGAATTGTAATCTATTCAAGACCAAGAGGGAGCTACAAAGACATTTTCTTTAGCTAGTTTGACGAATAATAATTATCTTTTTTTATACCTAATTTAAATGTAGTTAATATTTTTAGAGACTATATTACTAACGGATTCGTTTTTTTGTATAACATAAATCCTTCTCATGTATTAACCTTACTCTAAAAAAAAAACCTAAAGCACTTGTGAATCAAATAACTGAGAAATCACGAATATATAATATTAGCAGCTATAGAATAAACAAAAATGTTCATCAAAGGAGTGTATATCCGGGGTAAAAATCGAACCCACGACCCTTGGCGCACAAGAATAGGACACTACCGAATGCGCGATCGGACCAGCCAAATAACACCTATGTTCGGTAAACGAATAAACTTTATTTTAAATATTGACTCAAGAAACCAGCCATTAGCCATCTATAAATCTCCGGCCTCCAATACCTTAATGTCACCTGACCTCCGGAAGAAATCAATTACCTACCTCTTTTGTGAGGGTCTTTTCTCTTTTGCCCTTATAGATTAAGTCTTTGACTTTTTAATTACTGTCCATCGATTAACTTTCAAAGTTATTATTGAGTGTTAACATTAATAAAACTTCGTCGTTGTTTTTAATTAAAATATTAGGGTACCGTTTTGGGGGTTCAAATTGTACCTGCAACATTTTTGTTAACATACAGGTATGCCAGACGACCTGGGTAAAGGTTGCAATAAGAGTAACAAATTAGTCTCAATTGTACCTTTATCTTTTACTCGTTTACTCAAGTAAAGTACCGTCACAAAATGAGCATCCGTTCCAGAGATTACGAAAAACGTATTATTGTATGTCCATACGAATAATACAGTGAAAGTCTGTCTGTTTATTACGCGCTCATGAGTATGACGAAGGTAATGGTGAAATTTCACATGTGTTTAGCGTGAACCCTAAATAAGTTTGAGGTTTCTTTTGGATTCGTGAAACTTCCCACGGATATAGATGAGTGCAAAAAGCTATCTTTTTGACATAACAAATTTGACATATCAATTTAATTTGAATGTATGACTATTTTATTGCATTAGCCAAATGCTTATTAATTTTGATCAAAGTTATCGCAATTATCATATATTTTATTAATTAAATATGTAAGTGTATAATGATAGACATGGCCGAGGGGTACCGGCAGAGTAAAATAGTACCTTCCTCTGTCCCAGGTGTCGTAAGAGTCGACTGAGGTACCGGAACTGACAGATGGCGGTATATCCATCCAGAATAGCGTAGTTTTAATGTAACACGGGCGGGAAATGGTTAGCAACACGTCTGCCTAGAGCGGTAATTATAAGTAAAATTCCCTTTTTCTCGGGGAAGCCTATGTCCAGTGAACGTCGAACGGTTGACAAGATAAAAATTATTTTTTGATTAATATTATTTGGTTATGTAATTATTATATATACATTTGCTGTTTGTTGTCTAATTTTTGTATTTTTGTGTAACGTATATTTATTCACTTATTAGGTAGTCCTCTGAACACAAAGAGCAGTTTTATAATGTCTGATTTCAGATGGCATTTCGCGCTGTAGTCGTTCTATTTGAAAAAGAGAAGGAACGTCTTAAGTACATATTCCCCCTTTTCAATTTTATAATTAGCGACCGTTTCAATGGGGCCTTGGAAGAGACAATAACAATTTTAGCAGATCAAACAGTATTAGAGTCTTTGGCTGTATTCTAACTGAATTTATTGGGAGACCTGCCCACCTTTACCGGCATTAATCATTTATAATGCTAAATATAGCGACGTAAATTTGAATTGAGAACAATGCATCTTTTGTTTATGCTTTTGAGGCACACAACGCAGTGTGCCGGGATCCGGGTGCCGGGAAATTATCCGAAATGGCAACTTGCAATTATGTTGCCTTCTCGCGACTTCTACGGACATTTATTCTACTAAACGTTTATTTATTACGATTTAATTACAATTTATTTCCAAATAGTCAATTGAAATTAAATTAATTGACTAATACGATCTGTTTTAAAAATCTGTCAATGCTAACCTTAAGTGAACAATATAGCGGTTGATGTTGTGGTTGGACGGTGTAAGTAAAAGTAGATAATAAATTGTGATTTGTATCTAAAGTCATTGAAACCCCTATATTTGTTTTAAATACAAAAATAAAAATCAATCATGCACATGCCCTAAATTGAATAATTATTTTTTGTGTTGTTATAAAACACACTAGAATAGTACCTCCCTCTTTATCAGGTTGAAAGAGGCGACTAAGGTACTGGAACTGACGTAGCGGTATATGCATCCAAAAGAGCACAGGGGATGGGCAGCAGCACCCTCGTCTTGAAGCTGCGCTCTGCAAAAGCTTCCCCAGCGCGGCAGTTATGGGCATTAATTCTCCTATATTGGAGAGGCCAATGCCCATCAGTAGTCTTTCAATAGCTGATATAATAAAATGGAGTGAAAAGGTTTCAATAAAAAAAATGATTATAGTAACTGTGATTTCCACCAGATATTTTTAACGATTTCATTTTTTTGTTGTTCTCTCTACGCTTTGTGATTTGTCTCCTATATTAAACTTCTAACAAAAATACTAAGTTGCTCATACATATATTTTAATGTGTGTTTGCTTTGTATGACCTCAAATGAACATGACGAGCGCACTTACACTTGTTTTCCTTTCGATGACATTATAAGCAGATCTCACTTACTAGTTAATAATATCAATAATTAGTTCAATCATTTACCTTTATCCAATCATCTCATACATTATCTGAGTCCAAAATAAGTCGCTTAAAGCCCTTTTCTTTCAGACTTTGAACATCTCAGTATAGAAATAAAATGTTTGTGTTAGTCCGTACCAAAGTTGAATAGTACCTCCCTTTATACAAGATGTCGTGAGAATCGGTTAATTAACAGTGGAATGTAGGATAGTTAAAATGCAGTGGGCATTGGCAGTAGCCCCGTCAGCACTAAGCTTGTCTAGTATGGTTTTTGTGTTGTATACTACAAAACTTCGAGCGACACGTATATGACGCAGATAGTCACGCTGCGAACAACACTTTGCGTCATCTCGATACGTCATATAATTACGTCTTTGTCAATGTCCGTTATCGCACACCACGATAATGTCTCGACAACCCGTCATCATCACTTCAATAAATGCCTACCTCGGCCAGTGTTGACTATGCCTATAACAATACCTCTTGGGAAAGAATGCGGACAGCAAGCGCGTGCAGTTTCTGTCTCCCTAGAGAATAGCGACCTGCTAGTACGCCCGGTCTCAGTCAGTCCTTTTTACCCGCGCCTTCGTTCGCGTTAAGTTCGGGGTAACACTGTTCACAAATTTCTATCCCCTATTTTAGAAGCTGGGGGAATTGTCCAAAAAAAGGCAGTCATGTTTTGTTGGTAACAAAGAGACTGTGTACCGTTTGTAGCTTCCTATCTTGAAAACTATGAAAAGTCACATAAATAATTTTACCCTCTCTTTTAAGGGGTTGGGGGCAAAAAAAATGCACGATTTTTTTGCTAGTCACACGTGGACTACTTGTGCATATCAATCTTTAAAGTTGTACCTTGAAAATTGCGGAATGCTTGACACAAACTTCCACCTCCCATTTTAGGGAAGTAGGGAGTTAGAAAGAGACAAAAAAACCTATATTACTTTCTATCCCTCCAACTATGGGGAAAAGTCGGACATACAAACAGACACACGACCTTTCCTATTTATAATATTAGTATGGACGACGGCCACTCAAGCCGGGATCCGAACTCAGAGGCGCCCTTGAGTCACAGTCGGTCTCCTTCTGAATGCCCAAGCATAAAGTCACTCATCAAAGAGCTACCTTGACCATCCTGTGACAGAATTGACGTCTGATTACGTTAAAAAACAAGTGTCAAGACATTGTCCCTGAAATATGACCACCTGAATCGACCTGACAGTAGACTTCCTTAGGCTGATATTGTTTTATTTAACTTGCTATGAAAGTATGTTGAAATGAAATGCAACTCAATTTTGAAGGAGATATCTTCAACCGATTGAGCTGAAATTGTGTATAGCGTTCAGTTAAGATGACAATGGTTTATTGTGCAACGTCATTCCAAATCAAACATGGTAGCATTCCCAAGATAGCGGATACGTTATTTTTAATGCATTCTTACCATTGTATCAAATCAAAGGGATTGCTAAGAATAACTCGAAAAGTAAAAAATAAATTAAAAAAACATAAACCTTTTTTATTAAATTAAAATCTTTGTTAAGAGTCTTTATTTCATAAAAAAATATTTATATACAAAACAACGTTATAAATATGTACACAGTTATTTTTTAGCGCATTTAAATAAAAGTTTGAATAAAAAAGGGTTTTTCTTTTTAATTAACTTCGTGGCAAATCAATCTAGGACTTTGCTTCAGGCTGCGTACTTTAGCATACTAGGATCGAAACTGTTTTTAATGGCCTAATAACTTATACTAATTAAGGCATAATAATGGAGGCCCTAAAATAAATTAAAGTAATGATTACACTTAAGAACCGATCGGGCCAGTAATCGAGCAAATTTAATCGTGCTCTTATTTCGCTTGGAAAATATTGAGATAATCTAGACGATTAACAGAAAGCTCTTAAGAGCTTTTATTAATTAACTTTTTTATCGGGAAATCTATATAAACTATATAAGGCCTCCGTATTAGGTTAAGGATAACTTAGTTTATATAAAATACTAAATTCACCTTCTTGCAATGTGCAAATTGCACCATTTTATGATATTACCTCAACATAATTTCATCGCAAGTTAAATAAAACAATATAGGCCGTGAGAAGTCTTCTATCAGGTGAAGTCCGTAGTCAATGAAGTTAAGTACATTTTTTTATGTTTTTGCATACCTACACCCTTTAATTAAAAAGTATTATATAAAATAAAAGGCTACGATATGCATTTAAATATCCAAATATGCCAATGCATCGAATCCGATCGATATTCAGTGATAAGAGTAATCTTGCTAGGATATTTCTTACAATCTCATACTCTAGCATAAAGTCAATTAGAGAGGGAATATTTTTTTAGGATCTCGGAAAATATATCATAGGAATTGCCCAATAACGAGATATTGGACTTTTTTTTCAATAACGACATATTGGACAATTTTCCTAATAAAGAGATATTGGACAATTTTTATGACAGCTCAGGTTGATATAGAGATTCGCGAGCATATCATTTTTTGCTCATTAATAAGCTGATTTTATCAAAGACAAAGTAAACAAATAGCAATGTATATAGCATCCCATTAAGATTAATTTCCCTTGATTAGTTGTATTATACTTGTACTAGTCTCTAAGAGAATATATTAACCTGATTTGAAACAATATTTTATGACGACGATGACGACGAATTTTAGGATAATAAATAGTACGCCTGCACCAAGTAAATGTTCCTTTAACACCAACCACTACCATTTTCCTTGCTGGTTCTTTTCTGGTGGCTCGCGTAATGAACCTGTATAAAACTTAGCTACACCCGTCTAATGCCGAAAGGCTAGTTTAAAGTAACTCACAGACCTATTTTTTCAATTGCCGTTTATGCCCTGTAGGTCATCAAAGTCATTAGACTCATCAGTCATCGGTTATTTGAGTTGTAGAATTATTAATATAAAGCCGGTTTCAAAAATTCCCCGACGAATGGAGTGAAGTTACTTTATCAGCAAGTTCCAAAATTAACAATTTTTCTTTACTATATTATGCATAAGCCGCATCAAAATCCGTTGCCTAATTTTAAAGATCTAAGCATACATAAGGACCTACAGTGGAAAGTGACTTTTATTTTATACTATGTATTGGTGTAACGGTAGAGTAGAATAGTACCTCCTGTACCAGGTCTCTTAAGAGGCGACTAAGGTACCAGAACCGACAGATAGCGGTATATCCATCAGCAACAGCCTTAATGCACATAATGCTCTATGTCCAGCAGTGGACTTCCAATGGCTGATATGATAATGATGTAGTGATTTTGTTCATAGAAACGGGAACCACGCAAGTAAAACCGCGCGGCGCTGCTAGTTAAGACTAAACAAGTATGGAGAAAACAAATATTGCTCATTATATAACAACTTCGCATAATCTGACGCTCTCCTCCTACTTACCGGACTTTATCCGACAAAATCAAAAGAGCACACAGAGGATATACAAATACGCTGGTTAAATATTAACCCGCCACGTAATGTCACACACTTAAGTGAGAAGAGAAGCCTGACAAAGAAATAATGTACGCAGTATTCCAACTTCGGAAAACAAAAAAAAAATTTACACGTTGTAAATATTTATAGAATGCTTAATGCTTAAATATTGATGGTCGATGGGCCTACCGCCTATCTCTCATCATCACGATAGTAGTTCTAGAATATCTACTGCTGTACGTTGGCTTCTTTAAGAAAGATGAAGTTTTGCTCATGATTCGTGCTCTGGGCAGGCGTGAAGGCAATCGCAGAGTTTAGCTTCGTGACGGGAATACTGCTGCCCATCTGCAGCTTACCTACACAAACCTACGCTATTTTGGGTGTATGTACTGTCTGTCTCTGACGTCTGATGTCTGTAAACACATGTGTTACAGACATCAGACATCAGAGAAATCTCAAATACATATTTTATTTTTAACATTCAGACACAGGACAAACACAAATATCATCATATAAATATTTGTCCTGGGTGCGGATCGAACCCATAGCCCCTGGCGTATAAGATAGGATCACTACCATCTGCGCCATCGGGCCCGTCAATATATGAAATATTGATTGAGAGTCTGAGTCTCTTAAAGTAATACCAAATCCGTAAAAGTACCAAAATAACTGAGAAGACCCAGTTCAAATGACAATCGGTAGAGTACATAGAATGTGGTACAGATAGCAAATGGGGCTGCATGGTTCTGGAATTTAGACCAGGCACCGGCAAGCGGTCCATGTGATAGTAAACGCCACCGCAGCTTATAGACACTCGTGTCATCACGAGGATATCACTAGCCCGTTGCCTACCTTATAACTTAAAGTTATACTGTTTCAGTAATTTATCTGCCTCTCCCACCCCCCAAACCGGAACTTAACAATGCACACAGTTGTTTGGTGGTCGAAATAGGTGAGATATACTTGAGTAAAGTGAAACGGTATCTTCAGTTCAGTCACTTCAGGGTTGCGAGACGCTAGTGATATCTTTGTGATGACATGAGTATCTACAAGCTGCAGTCACGTTTACTATCAAGCAGATCGTGTGCTTGTTTGCTGACTTCATATATACAAAAGAAGTTGAGGTACCGCGTCGGCTATTTGTATTTGCCGGCTCTAGACTTCATATTTGCCATGTAAATAATATTCCCGAGGTAACAGTGTTTCCTCGCTTTGATAGGTTTATCCTATTACTGCTGGCTTTGATAACGGATTGCGTATAAATAAGTTTGCTTCGATACTTCCCGGAAGGTGAGTTAAGAATATTACACATATTGGCTACTGCGGGTAGACTTTGAGAGAGAGTGAAAGGCTACATTTCTAAAAACAATGTTTTTTCCGATAACAAGTTTATGAAGAAGCAACCTTACTATACTGATAGCTAGCCGTGTGTACCGGCAAAGTAGAATAGTACCTCCCCCTGTACCAGGATTCGTGAGAAACGGCTGCGGTACCGCAACCCGAAGCAGTGTAACTCGAGTGCAACATGGCGGTGATGGACAGCAGCATCCCCGTCACGAAAGCTGCGCTCTGCGATTGCCAACACGCTTGCCAAGCGTGTTTTGGATGAATATACCGCCATCTGTCGGTTTTGTTACCTTAGTCGCCTCTTACGATACCCTACCAGGTATCGTAAGGTACTATTCTACTATGCCGGTACCTCACGGCGAATTGCTATGAATGAAATCATTTAAACGGCTGGCGCACACCGAGTAGGGTCCGACAAATATTAAATTTTGGCCCCATGCATGATTGTAAGTGGGTCACGTTTGACGTTGTTCGAAATTGTTTAGAAGCTTTGGCACACCGCTCATTTTGGTTTAGAATTTATGTACCTTATTTATTATTTGGTCTTAGTAAATCTTCTTCAATTAATGTGAATGTCTAAATATATTACTCTAATATTGTAACTCAGCTACAAGTTTTAGAGTGACTAAATGTCTGGTTGTCGAGGTTAGAAATCAAAATGATCAAAATTTAATTTTTTTTTTACAGAAAGCAAGCAATGTGGTGTACTCTAGTTACTAGCGCCTCGCCGCCAAACTTGTGGCTACCTCTCACTTCACTACCTCTCTCACCCTATTCGATATAGCTGAGGGTGAGGTATCAATGCAGACGATCATTGTAAGGGGTCTACCTCTAGCAACATTATGATTATTTATATTTTATTGGTGTTACTAGTTGTGGTGTACCGGCAAAGTAGACTAGTACCTCCCCCTATATCAGCTGTTGTAAAAGGTGACTAAGGTACCAAAACTGACAGATGGAACTATACACACTTACAACTGCAAAGTTCAAATGCATCTGGGTGGAGATAGGTAACATTCCCGTCAAGGAACTGCATTTTCTGATTTTCTTTCGGTTGTACCTATTGCTGGGCTACTCAGACGTCAATTCCAACGGCACCGAAAAAGATGGCGGGGCCTCTCATTATGAGAGACCCGTATTTATCCTGCGTGCCCCGCGGCCGCGACCGCGCGTTTAGCTACGGTCGCGCCCGTAAGGCTCACGCGATCTTTAAAGGCTCGACCAAGGCTCGGGCGGCCGTCATTGCGGGTGAATTTAATTTGAAATTTAGCAAAAGAGGGGGCTGCCGGTTATATCTCGCTGGGGCAGAGACTGCACGCGTTAGCCGGCGAACGCGGTGTACTGCTCTATTGAAAGAACCTCCTTTTCTTGGGTAGCTGTGGACGTTATATGGCTGTATGATGTAGATGTAATGATAACGAAGTATTTTATTCTATTACGCAAAGCTGGAAAGGTCACTAACCCGTCCCGGCTTCACACGGGTGCAATTAAGATAAAAACCAACGCAACGCAACCAAAGTTGTAGACATTTTTGTAGTGAACATACAATGTTTTAAATATTCTCATTTGATTAATTACTCTGGTTAATATTTGAGTTGATGGGCCCGATGGCGGACATGTTAGTGATCATATATTATGCGTCAAAGGTCGTGGGTTCGATTCCCACAAAGAGCAAATATTTATTTGATGATATTTATAATTGTTTTATGTCTGAGTGTTAAATATATGTGTTTAAGTAATATATTTGTGAATCCTCTGTTGTCTGACGTCCGTAACACAAGTGCTTTAAGCGACTTACCACGGAGTCAGGAATTTATTATTATATGTCGTCGGGATCAACCAGGGTTTGCGATGTAAATATAAAAAAATGTGTTCATTTACCATTTACATCACCTCGAAACCTCTAAATTATCAGTGTTTCTATACTATATTATACATGTACTATAAATGTAAACCTTCCTCTTAAATTATTCTATCTATTGAAAAACTGCATCAAAATCCGTTGCGTTCTTCTGAAGATTTAAGCATACTGGTAACAGAGAGACAGCCGAAAGTGACTTTGTTTTATGCTATGTAGTTATGCAGTTAAAATGTACGTAGACTAGTCATTTATATCAGCCATTGGAAGTCCACTGCCATCGCCCCCAGACGGGTTATAAAATGTAAGTATACTTCAGTGTTATACCGCGAACCACCTAACAAGAACCGGCAAGCAAGCCTGATAAAGGTTCCAATAACACCTTGTGGTTGTTTTAAAACTGACAAACGGACAAACAGTGGACAAATCAATTACATCGTCATCATTGGTGTGGTGGTAATCACAGAGTGTAGCTTTGTGACTGAAATGCAGTTACCCATCCCCGCGTTATTTCATTTGAGCTTCGCTGTTTCGTGTGGATATACCGCCATCTGTCGGTTCCAATACTTCAGACACCTCTGACAGCGCCTGCATGCTGTATGCTACGGCCGATTTAAATTTATACTGTCAAATGAATAGCAACTTAACGAAATGGATTAATTTCAATCACTATACATGTCTAATCATGTTCGGTTCCTCCATCAATCCCCTTGATTAATGGAGCCAGCCCCTAAAGGGTAGTGTGACGCTTTGTGCAGCGTTAGCACCTCTCAGTAATGGTTGAAATGGGTTTTGACATGGGCAGTAATTATTTCAGAGATGGATATAGGCTGCGGCGGGAATCATTAAGGCTTATGTAGTTGTTTGATGTTAAGCAAATAGTTTTTCGTATGTATACTATATTTTAAAATTTAAAACAGTTTAAAAAAAATAAGAAATAGTATCAGCAGTCATTTTGTAATAGAACTGCTCCTTAGACGAGCCCGATGGCGTAGATGGGAGTGATCCTGTCTTGTGTGCCAATGTTTGTTCGATCCCCATCCATATCAAATATTTATGTGATGATATCTATTTAATCTGTGTCTGGGTGTTAAATATGTGTATTTAAGTAGCATATTTGTAATTCCTCTGTTATCTGATGTCCGTAACACAAGTGCTTTAAGCGACTTATCATTGAATCAGGCCCATTTATGAGGTATTGAGGGAATTTATTTAAAAATGTGTCAAGATTTAAAATTTAAAAAGTTAAATAAACCGCATTTTGAAGCGGTTACAGAGTAGTTTTTTATAAGTAGTAAACACGTAAACAATAGAAAATAATTTTATAATTTTAAAAAATCCTAACTTTTGTCCGTTTTGAAAACGACTGTGACAGGTAAATGAAACGTTGTTAAAAAAATGGAAAAGTCAAATAACCCGTATTTGAAGGCCGTTAATTTGCGGTATTTACTTTTACTCCAAAATTATAACTCCAGTTGATAAAACGTGTAACTTACTTACAATTTTTAATTAAATACATTTAAGGTTGAAAAGATCAAAGCCACATCAACTCAAATTAATATATTCCCTACTATTCCAGAAACATTGGTATAGTTCGAATGATTTAAACGCAAAAAATCAACATGTTCTCGAAAGTTTTCTTTTCAGAAAAATTATTGAATTATGCAATCGTTTACGTTCATTTCACGTTTTTCAAAGGCTTACATAAAAAAAACAATTTTGAGTTGTTGTAGTCTTCCTCTTTAGTAGTGCCATTTATTCCTTTCTGTCTATTTTTTTATTAAAGTACAGATACAGTGGACCCCCGGTAGTTCGACAAACATTTTGCAGGGCAGTGTCGAACAATCGAATTCTTCGGATTATAGAGTACTGCCTAAGACCCCCTATTGTCCGGAATTTTTTACAAAAGAGTACCTTGTAATCCGACAAAATACAGATCCAATAATAAGACTCTTTATACATATTATATATACATATGTACATATATGTACTCTGAAGCACAAATCATACTTGTATGTCAAATTTAGTAAATTAAACAACAATTGAGCTTACGTTTTATTATAAAATTAACGTCATTAATGTTATAGAACTTACAAAAAACATGCAATAACTTTACGTTAGGAAATAATTGTGTACAAACAAATGTACATATTAAAATAATTAAAAAACTATGAATCAATTAATTTAAGAAGCATGCAAATATTCATCAATTTTTTTTATTTAACATTGTTGAAACGCGAGATTAACCCTTTGTGCCTCAGTCTTTTTAAAAGTGGAAGTTCGTTGTAGGATGCACCATTTCTTCAGCCCATTGCAAACCCAGCTCAAAGGCATTAATTGCATCTTGTGCTTTCATTTGCGGAGTAGTTGCTATCATTTCGTCGTCATCTTCCTGATTTATTGTTGTATGACTAGAAATCTCTTTTATAATCTCTTCGTCAGACATTTCATAAAAAATATTTTCCGTAATATACGTAATACACAATGAATAAACAGTAAACAATGAACATGCACTAGGCCGCACGTAGTCGAATTCCAACTAAGCAATCGGAATTAAAACAATACCCTACGGGGCGAGTTATGGTGCGTACAAGTTGTAACTTGTTCAATCATGCATTAGCGAATACAAAATATGTATTCAATAATAAATAAAAGGCCATGTCGGATTACAGGGGGTGTCGGATTAGACTGGGCCGGATTACCGGGCGTCCAATGTATACATATTTGGTATCTTCAAAAATTTACCCATTTTCTCCTATAATGAAACAACTCATTTAACGGTTTTAAACGCGGTTTACATTCCTTTTTACATTTTTTGTTCGACGTTTCGGTTACATTTTATTAAAATAATAAATATAAATATGGCCGTGAGGTACCTGCAGAGTAGAATAGTACCTCTCTTTGTACCAGGTGTCGTAAGAGGCGACTAAGGTACTAGAACAGATAAGTGACTGTATATCCATCCCAGACAGTGTAGCTCAAATGCATAGGGCGGGGATGGGCATCAGCATCTCCGTCGCGATAGCTGCGCTCTGGGATTGTCAACACGCTTGCCCAGTGCGGTAAATATCGGCAAAATTCACTCTTTCTTGGGGAGGCCTGTGTCTACCAGTAGAATACCAAGGGCTGCTATGTAGCTTGAACCTAAGGGATATAGGCTAATTTTAATCAAGAAAAACTTCTCGTGGAAAGAAATATAGAATGGAATTCATGCAAGCGGAGTCGTGGCCGGAAAGCTAGTTATATCTTTAGCATTCCCTTTTCGCTCTCCGTCTTTTATTTGAGAATCAAATGGAATCTCAGCTCCTCGTTGAACGCTCAAAGTAACACCGTTTACAAGATTTATTAAATACATTTTCTTTGTCATTTAATTTATGAAATGATTCATTGCTCCAAGACTTCCAATTATTTGGAATTGAGTTATTTTAATTGTTTTACATTACTTATTCATTTTCCATTTGGCTGATGCTGATTGTTAATTGCTTTCGTTATGTTTGAAAAGTTTCTTACAGATGGAGTGAGTCTTATTTCTACTTTTATATTTCGATAAAATAGGAAACAGAAAATTACGCTTTTTCTTTTGTGCCTAATAATTGTACTTACAATTTATCCTATTTATATCAACTTGAAAATCCGCTAGGCTACATCGTAAGCTTCAGTTCTTAAACTGATATCCTTCTTCCTAATTCGATCACGCAAGGAGACTCCGAGTATTGCACTCGCTATAGCTCGTTGCTGTGGTAGGTGTGGTACTGGCAGAGTAGAATACTACCTCCCTATACCAGGTGTCGTAAGACAGCTACCCACCCAAAACAGCGAAGATCAAATGAGACAGGTCTGGGATGGGCAGTAGCTTTTCCGTCACGAAGTGCAATTGGCACCAGGTGGCAATTATGGGTAAAATTCACCCGTTTGGGATGCCTAGATCCAGCAGGAGACATTCTTTGGTTACAATGATGATAGCTCGTTGAGCTGCTTTTAGGTAGCTAATATAGTCAGATACCAGTTCTAATGCAATATGATGTAACATATGAAGAAAAAAAATGATTTGTTTGTTATTTGCTTACTTGCGTGAGGTCTGAAATGGCCTAGGATTATCAAAGCTTCCTCCCCAAGTGATATCCACAGAACCAATCGTATGGAGCCTGCGAACAGCGCGACCTTCCTTCTTTATTTATTTATAACAATTAAAAATAAAATCCTTAGTATTTGTCCCCGTTCTCCTTTAATTGTTGCTTTTTTATTAAGATTTTATGTTTTCGTGCAAATGAATCATTTATTTTATTTATTTATTTGACCAAAGATTGCCGTTGTGTACTGGCAGAGTTAAATAGTACCTCCCCCTGTACCAGATATCGTAAGAGGCGACTAAGGTACCAGAACCGACAGGTGGCGGTATTTCCATTCTAAACATTACAGTCCAAATGCACAGGATGGGGATGGGCAGCAGAATCCCCGTCGCGAAAGCTGCGCTCTGCGATTTCTAACACGCTTGCCCAGCGCGGCAATTATGGGTAATATTCCCCCTTTCTTGGGAAGGCCTGTGACCAGCAGTGGACGTTTTACGGTTGCATTGATGATTTTTGATTTAATGAACATTGTAATTTACAATATTTCCAATTTCCATTCAAAAATATATCGAATTCGATCTGCAACTTCAAAGACACAATAGGTACTCTTCGCTAATTATGTTTGAACAAACCTCAGACATATATAGCTGTGACTTCAAATCTTATCAGCTCAATTATAAGAACAATTATTGTTTCAAAGTTAAAGTTTCTAGTTGTAAGGTTTAGTTTCATTCCCACAACGAAGTTTTGAAAATCTGTGGCTAACTTTGTCGCTCTAAGTTTAACTTTATTAGGCTTATGTCTTATTTGCTTATGAACTATATCTATTGGGTTTAGCTTGTGTTCGAGGTGGTGATTTAGTTAGCGGAGTTGGTAAAAGATGTTTACCACGAGTTGTGAATGTGAATCGAGAAGTGGGTGGTGCGAAATAAATAATTATTATGTATACAAATAAGTGATATTATTGTTTATTTTAAAGGTATAAAAATAATCTTCATCATATCATCCGGTCGACGTCCGTTGCTGGACATAAGCCTCCCATTAAGGCAGAAGTTCCCCATAATTGCTGCCTGGTGGCAATCACAGAGCGCAGCATCGCGACAGGAAAGCTGCAACCCTGTTTGAGGTGGATATACCGCCATCTGTCGGTTTTGGTACCTTAGCCACCGAAATTCCATATCAAAATATTTATAATAACTACTTACATAGTATAAAGCAAAGACACTTTCCGCTGTCTGTCTGTACATATGTATGTTTAGATCCTTAAAACTACGCAACGGATTCCGATGCGGTTTTTTTAATAGATAGAATAAGTCAAGTAGAAGGTATATATCATAATACAGTACAGAAACACTACTAACTCTCTATTATGATATTGTACATTAACAATTTTTTTACTTTTTTTTAATAACCTTGACCTTTAAAAGGTCTCCAAAAAGGTTTGCGGTAGTATATGTCTATCTGTAAGGGCTAACCCAGAATAACCATTTTTTAACTTCATTGTACTCGTTCGAAGCCGGGGCGGGTCTTTAATAAACAAATATTTATATAAATATTTATTTATTAGCGAGTTCCTCACGGCTAATAATAAATGAATATTTATATATTTTATTATTAGCCGTGAGGTACCGGCATAGCCGTGAGGTATCGGCATAGCCGTGAGGTATCGGCAGTCTGTATCAGGTATCATAAGAGGCAATTAAGGTACCAGATCCGACAGATGGTGGTCCGACAATGGGTATACAGGTAACAACTTGTGCCAAAACAAGTGCCAAATTTTAAGGTTCTCAGTCTGTCAGTCAGTCAGTCAGTGAGCCTTTATATGTACAGATAGAGTAATACTTCAAAACGAGACAGCCGCCAACAAAAAAAAAAACTTAAAAGAAAAACTGGTAGAGAAAAAGGTTCGTTTTAGCTTCGACGAGAGTTCAAAATTTCAACCGTGACCACAAAGGGTTAACTTTTTTAATTTGCCATTCTAGAACTGAACTGACGACGGGTGAATGAATGAGAGAATTTTCTAGGGTTTACTGCAAAATTAATGACTTTCATTCTAACTTTACTACCTACCAGAATAAATATCTTTCCGATAACTTAACAAAATATATTTTAAATCTATTTTATTACAGCCCTACAGTCCTATTTGTCTATCCGTGTTAATTTCATGAAATGTTATCATACAATAAGTTGCTAATAATAAAAATATTTGCAATAATGTTAGCTGTGTAGAATAATATAAAGGAGAATAGTTCATCCTCCTGTACCAGGTGTTGAAAGAGGCGACTCCAATACGAAAACGACGGATAGCGGTATATCCCCAAAGCAGTATAGCTGAATTGCAACAGGTGGCGGGGATGGGCAGCAGCATTTCCGTCGCGAAACTACGCGCTGCAGTTGTCACCATGCTGGCACAACGCAGCAATTATAAGTAAAATTCCCCCTTTTTTGTGGAGGTATATGTCTAGCAGTGGACTTTAAATGTCTGTTTCAGGTGTTAACTGTTGGACATAGGCTTCCCCAAGAAAACGGAGAATTTTGAAATAACAAAGTTCGAACTTGCCAACCAGTGCATTTAAACAACGCTTTTTTGAATAGATTTCACGCCATCTGTCGGCTCGTACCTTAGTCGCCTCTTACTTTACGTCAGGGTTGAGGTATCATTCTACTCTGCTAATTCTGCACCACAAATCATGAAAAATAATTTTAAATTAATAATATTCACGTACTTTGTGAAACACATGTGTGTTTTAATTTTTATTGTTTTAGATCTTCTTTATCGATATAAACCTGGCTATGAAATCTGGAATTTCAAAATATCATCGATCGTATTTGTCGTCTGCATTAGCGCTTTCACATATTAATACCTACAGAAGTGTTCGCATTGTTATAGTCCGGTTTGAAGGGTGCAAAAGGTAATTAAATTACTGTGTAATGTGACATAATATCTTCAAGTAACAAATTTGGTTAGTCGCTAGTGACATTTTTGTAATTACGAGCGCCTGTTCGCAGCAGTGATGCTTGTCGACTTAGTCAACTAAAACCAAAAGTGTCCGTTTCTCTACTTGACATTTGTAAATGAAAAACATTACATTTTTGTTTCTTTTCGAAGGTTTAAGGTTCTAACCCCCAATAATAATGGCAACCAGTTCACTCACAAACTCGACAGCAAAAGTTATTGCAGTCGTCCATCACTCCTATGAGAGATCCACAAAAATTGCTTCATCTTCTACACATTTGTGTCTCACGTCGTGTCGCCGGGTACAAATCACTAAGGATTACTAATATAAATCAAGTCTACAGTAATACTTTAACATTTTTTAAGTTTATCTAAATATATAAAAGAAGACACTGATGGGACTGACTGGCTACTGACATATCAGGGACGCAGGGCTTTAACTATTAGGGTTAGAATCCTAAAGTTTTGCAAAGGGATTCAATTTATAACGCAGAGGAGCACTGAGAAAGGGTTTTTGAAAATTCTCTCCCTAAGGGAGTAAAAAGGTGTGAAAAGTTGGTATAAAACTTTGCCGTTTTTGATGTTGTTCAAATGAAATTCAGTATGAATTCATTGATAAATAATCAAGAAACACCTGTAATTAAAAAAAATATCGTTTTTTGCGTTAGAGAGAGTATGAAGGTTCTCTGATTTTACCAAGTTTTTGCAATAAAACGTTATATCCATATACATAAAAGGCGAAGACTGACTAATTGGCTGACATATCAAAGCAAGGCTTCAACTATTAGGTAGAAAAAAACAGTATCACATAGCAGACTTATCGAGTAAAGCTATATAACATCACGTTAGCGCCAATACCAGCGGTGCATAAATCATACTACGTTTGTTGTCAAATTTAATGCGGGTGAAACCACAGGGCGTTGCTAGTATAATATAATCTATTCGAAGTTATATCCAAATAATCAATTATCGCGGAATACTGGCATAGTAGCATAAGATCATTTTATTATAGCTCAAATGTGGCAACCAAGCGTGTGATCTACTTAATGGTATTCGGTTACCGCAGCCTTTCCTTACAGCCTTTTGGAAGTCCACTGCTGAACAAGAGGCTTCTCCAAGAAAGGAGGTTTTTGCCTATAATTGCCGCGCTGGGTAAACGTGTTGGCATTCGCAGAGCGAAACTTTCGCTACGGCAATGCTGCTGCCCATCTCCGCCTTGTGAATTTGAGCTACACTGTTTAGGATGGATATACCGCCATCTGTTGGTTTTTTAGTCGCTTCTTACGACACCTGGTGTAGTAGAAACGTACTATTATACTGTGCCCATACCTCACACATCCTTAGACGTTTACAAAACGGAGGCAGAAGAAAAATCCCGTATGATATTCTTTTTCTTCTTCATTTGCCCTTTAGGAAAACTCCGGCAGAGACCTTATTCCACAACTTTAGCACACGGGGGAGGTACTGCTCTTAAGTCGTTGGGTACGCGATCAATTTGATTTCAAAGTGCATGGGTGAACACTCTATCGATCTCCTCTATAATAGTTGTCCGGTATCCGACAGATGGCGGTATATGTATCAGCCGATTAGCGTCTAGACCGGTTATATGCGGCCTGCGTCCAACATGATCCATGTGTCATGTTAGACGCAGGCCATGGACGTTAGTCCAATTATATATCTCAATTGCCTTAACCTCGATTGACAAACACACTCTATATAGGCTTAGACTAGTTACACCGCACTTCAAGGCGAGTGCATGATATAATAAATTCCCACGACATCTCGTACATTGACCTGACTCCGTGAAAAGTCGCTTTAAGCACTTTTCACGGAACAGAGGAATTACACTATACTACTTAAATATATAAATTTAATACCTAGACACAGAACAAATAAAATATCATCATATAAATATTTGTTTTGGGTGGGAATCGACCCCAGGACCTTCAGCGCACAAGATAGGGTCACTACCATCTGCGCCATCGGTCCCGTCAATATGCTTTTCCACATATCACATACCGACCGCACTAGTGCGGCTGAACGCAATCCATCCTCTTTTAAGTTCCTCAAACGACGGTCATTCGAGCCGAGGTTCACGCAGTCCGTGCCTTAGAAGCGTTTTTGAGTAATCGCCGTCGTCGCGATCCCGCGGGTGGTGACTCTGACCTATTTCTACCGCTAAATAGCATTGTTCGTTTCTGTCCTGGTTTAAAGGATGACAGAGGCTGCATAATTACTCAGTAATGATATAATATCTTAAAGCCTTTGTGGCGTGAAGATACTCGTATCATGTCATTTTAGCAACACGCTGGTGATTTCCTTGTGACATTACGAGGGTTGGTTGCGGTGACGCTTACTATCACGCGGACTGTATACTTGCTTGTCAATCTGGATAATAAGAAATAACTGATTTCAGTCGAAAAAACTAAATGCGCAATCTGGTATTTATAGGTAGACAGTCTGAACACATCCATTTATCAGTGTGTAGACTACATTCCAGAACCTTACCTATAATCCTTATCAACTTAATATTAACAGATCATAATCCATTATCGAAGATAACTCTGATAAACTTTAACCAGGCACGTATTATACATAGTAATTAAGTATATAAGTAAATTATATAACGATATTAGACGCGGTCGTTTAGATTAATGAGATAATATAACAAGCTTATCGATGATGTATAGTGACTCGAATGCATGTACATAGGAGTGACAAGTATTATTAGCTTTGAATGATATAAATGACTTATCACGGACTCAGTTCGAAGTATGAGATGTTGTTTTTCTTTTCATTATACCAGCCATTGGAAGTCCACTACTGGACATCGGCCTCTCCAAAAAGGAGGTTTTTTGCCCATAATGTCCGCGCTAGGCAAGCGTGTTGGCAATCGCAGAGCGCAGCTTTCGCGACAGAATGCTGCTCTCCTTCCCGCAATGCTCAAATGGAGCCACACTGTTTCGGATGGATATACCGCCATCTGTCGGTTCTGGTATCTTAGTGATGTTGTGTGAATATTTAATATTCTATTTACACTGGACTTAAACACGTTTTACATGAGGTAAACATTATACATTGGCCAAATAGCAGTGTTCGCATTGCTGTGTTTCGGTCTGAAGGGTGAGAGAGGCAGTGAATTTACTGCGTAATGTGGCATAATATCCTCAAGTCACAAGGTTGGCAATGTGTTAGTGATATCCTTGTGATATTAAGAGCGTCTACAGGTTGCAGTGACGCTTACTATAACTGACTGTATGCTGGTTTGTCGCTCTGGTCTGATAAAAAAAATCATTTCTGGTCATTCTGGTGAATGACCTTAACGACATAATAAAACCTTCTTATTTGAATAAAATTTGTATTTAACGGCTTTAATGTGCTTAGAAAGTATTAAAATACATTCAATAGTTTTTGCACGATATAACTTCTAACCAACTTTCATTCAACTATAAAAACTTTCTATAATATTAAATATTATACATCTTTTTTATAAGAATTCATCACGGTGTTCTTCACTGTTCATTTATAAACATTTCTTGTTTTATTTAAAAAAAAACGAATCATATTTTACAAAATATTATGCAAATGTGTCCTTTTTATGACGAAATTAATCCTAGACTATAGTGGTATACACGCACGGTAGAATAGTACCTCCTCCTGTATAGGATGTTGTAATAGGCGATCAGGTGACTGAGGTACCGGAACCAATAAATAGCGGTATATCTACCCAATGTAGCTTAGGTGCAGGATGGGCAGCGGCATTTATCGTCGCCAAACCGTGCTTTGCTATTGCTACGAGTATTACGCATGTTCAGCGCGGTAATTGTGGGTAATTTTTTTATATCATGCGGAGGCATACATCTAGCAATGGTTGTGGTGCTGCTCAGACGTATTTTAGCAACGGAAGAGGGCAAGTCGCTTATTCGCCCTGTCCTCGTCTCTAAGGAGGGGAAACATTAGATATACTAGGGCCACGTCCACCCCGATTACCATCTAGGTACACGTACCTATGTAGACCCATCATCGTGTCCTCCTCTGCCTTTTTACAGGCAAACGATAACTCAATCACACTAACGCTTTTGCTAAGGACCGCAGACTCCACGTTGTCTTCTGTGGCCTACCCAAAGAGCTTATTCTTTACAATTTCCAGTCGCAGTCCCTCCACCGCCTATTCAAAGTCAGAGGACGAGAGTCACCTTGCGACCTCGTATTAGTCGTTCTTGACCTTTTCCCCAAAGGAAAAGCCATATTCAATGCAAGACTGTCAGCTTCTAACTGTTTTGCTCATCCGCGTTGCGATAAGTAGGTACTTAGGAGACTTTGGCACCCATAAGTGCGCTACCGAACCTCCGGCGTGCGCCCAGTGCAGGGCAGAGGGTCATACTATATCTCAAAGCCACAGGGCATACAAGCTAGGTCATAGGCTAGTGTCTCGTCTTGGCCCAAAACTGTGGCCTTCTAGGCACCACTCCCTTCACCAATAAATCTTCCTCAGAGTTCCCCAATCAAGTCTAAGACCGCGCTCTCTACCGGCGTGCAACCCGTGCCACCACCTAAAGCCGTGCCCTGTGCTCTGGCTACGCGTCCTGAGGCGCGCCATCAAGTACACCGCAGTAGGCTCCGCGATCTCATCCTAGGTTCGAGACTCCTCTTACCACCACCTCAAACATCATCCTTACCACCGCTGAAGTTACCAATTTTTCAATTCCCTAATCTTGTTAAGATCTCATCCCTATAAGAGAAAATTCATAGGGCTCATTAAATTCAAATCGTCATCCCATCTCAAGTTTTGTTCGGCCTCCTAGGCTTTAAATCCGATCATACCGCGTATCAGGAGCATAGTTTGGCACTCCAAACTCATAGCGAATCGTAATGAATAATACGCCCGCACTTAGATCACAGCCTCGCTCTTACCTTGGTATTCTATAATGCCAATGGTATAGGTAAGGAAAAGAACGAAATCCGCTAGTTCTTATCGCAACATAACGTTGACATTTTGCTCGTACAGGAAATGTTTTGAAGCTCTCAGATCGACCTCCGCGTTTAGCCAATTACGACTACATCCGCGATGATAGGGCCGGCCGCCTGTGAGGCGGCACGCTCATCTATGACTTACGTAGCCATCATTGCTCAAATTCGTGTCCGCGATGGGTGCATGAAAAGCTCAGGCATAGGGCCGCTCATAAATAAGCAGTCTGTCCTTCTCCGATAACTTTACGCAGTGATTTTATGCACTCGCCGGTGAGCACGATATGCTGATCCTAGTCTAGTATGTATTTATATATATTTATATAATTAATTATTTAATAATATATATTAAATTAATAATATAAATTGTGTTATACGTTTGGAAAAGGCTGTTTTGGTATCAGAGAGATCGCTATCTGATACAACTATAATTGCAGGTACATAAAAATTGAACGTACAAAGTTCAGGTGAAGAACGAAATATCAATTTGTTAACAACTTTCAACGACTTATGAGTCTCATCTTCAGCGATCTAGAAATGATTGTTTTCAAGAATCCGAACAAGTTTATCGAAATTGTAATTATAGAATGATTAATATTAAGTAAAATTTTAATTAATTTCATAACACAGCTCACTAGATATCTCTCAGTGATTGATGACAACGTGTCTGACACGGTACTCATTTTGAACTGGTAGTGCCATCTATCTCGGGGAACTACAAAACTTATTCATCCCACTATTTTGACGAGTGTTGAGAAAAGTTTGCCTTCGGTACTTTTCTCTTAACCGTGAAACGTAGTTTTATACATATCTTTGTAAGTTTATTTACATCAACGCTTTGTTTGAGAAAGCAGTTTTAGATGCATAATTCATTCACATACTAGAAAGTTTCCTCGTTAGAAATAGACGTCACAGTGAAATTGCCGCCATTTTGAAAAAATGATCTTTTTTATATATTCTGAAGTCAGCAAACAAGCTGACCACAGCATATAGACGATTGTTTTGTCTCAAAGATATCATAAGCGTGTCGCAAACCCTGTGAACTGAAGATACTATGTCACATTTACTCAGTAATTTCACTGTATTTCTCACCCTTCAAACCGGAACACAGCAATAAGAACACTGCTATTTGATAGTAGAAATAGGTAAGAGTGAGGCAGCAATGCAGACGACCTTTGTATGTGGTCCACCTCTTGTGGATTTATTGCAATCAAAGAGCGAAGTTTCACACCTGGAATTCCGCAGTCCATTTCCGATTGTTTTGGATCGATCTTTTGGTATGGTTCGGTTTAGGCTGGTGCCTGTAGGTAGGTACTCGCGGAAGTCACCTGTTGCGATACTAGGTACTGAGAGAAGTAAAATTTAATTATCCTCTTACTCCAAGTCATATACTTGTACTTAGTAATAGTAAAATCATCATCAAACTAGCAGCCATAGACCAAATACTGCTAGATATAGTCGTCAATAATAAATGGAGAATTTTGCCCCTAAATGGCCGCACCGGCAATCGCAGAGTATAGCTTCACGACGGAAATGTTGCATTTAATCTAAAGTACGCTATCTAGGATGGATATTGGCCATCTGTTGGTTCTGGTACCAGAGTCGCTTCTTACGATACCTGCTCTGTAACAGGTATCGTAAGAGGGTATCGACAGGTATTGTCACGTGGACGTACTATTCTACTCTGCCAAGATCATCAATTGACATCTGAAATTCATCATCATCATACCAGCCCGTGAAAGTTAATTGCTGGACATAGGCCTCCTGAAAAAAGGGAATTTTGCCCATAATTGCCACGCTGTGCAAGCGTATTGGCAATCGCAGAGCGCAGCTTTTGCGACAGAAATGCTACTGCCCATCCCTACCTTGCGCATTTGAGCTGCATTGTCTCAGATGGATATATCGCCATATGTCGGTTCTGGTACCTTAGTCGCCTTTTACAACACCTGGTACAGAGAGAGGTACTGTTCTTCTCCGCCAGTACTTCACGGCATGTGGGCGTGGCATATGCAATCAACTTATGTTTTAATGAAATTTAAAAATATACATGCATACCGTAGGGATAGAACAAATTGAGAAAAATTAAATATCGCCATAATTTATAATAAACTTAATGTACATTACTCTATAGCCATAATCGCATGACAACTTAAAGGACAGTTCAATGATTGATAGTTACTAACGTATTCATGATAAGCTATTTCGCCCCCTATCGCGCTCGTAATAGAATCTGTCATGGCTTGCTATGATGGATTGTAGCACCCTACTTTTGTACAAACATCCATGCTACTTAATAGTAAATCAGATGGTTCGTACAAAATTTGATACTTTACACTGAACTTGAATGTGTTTTAAGAATCTGGATGAAATGCGTCTTCTACCTCATAGGTATTACATGCATAAAATTAAAACCCAACGATATTTTTAATAAGTCTATCATGGGCACTTTTTAATTTACTTTTTAAGTTACTAATTACAATATAACTCAAATGACCGATGACCCTATTTACCATATAGAGTCATAAGAAATAATAATGTGAACAATTCATTGAGAGGCCTCGTCTAAACCAAATTTGCCAGCACTAGATAGATGTTATAACTAAACTTACAGCAGATTCTTGACGCAAGCCATCAGAAAAGAACCCTCATAAAAACTGCTAGTGGTAAAGGTTCCATCAATACCTGATGCTGGACAACCCTGACGTTACTTCCAGCACCAGGATGATATCGGCGCTAACGTCTCATATCCCGTTATTCCAGTTTGAGAATGCAGGTGTCAAAGGTCATATGCTAAACAAAAACAGGTAATTAGAAAGGTGCAGTCCATTCTCACCAATGCTCGCAATTAATAAATGTTGAAAAGGCATAGACAGTTTTTCAGGATTGGAGCAATCAGAAATGAAACTGCAACATCTGGTCAAATGTGATTGTAATTCTGTGATAAGTATATCGTATATGTTCTTATGGGAAAGGGGGCACGCAGAATAAAATAGTACCGTAAGACATGACTGAGGTATAGGAATGGCGATATTTTCAACCGAAATCGCTCTGCGATTGCCACCACGTTTGCATGGCATGGCACTAACGGCAGATTTTTTCTTTTTCGGGAAGCTTGCGTCGTATTTAATGTTGCTAAACAATATGTCCCTCTTTAATATTGGTGCTTCTAAGTGTTCTTAACATTGTTCAAAACAACAATTTTGGCTGATTTGTAAGACAAATAAATAGTGTGTCACTAAGTGTTTGTTTGTATTTTGTTTGGCGAAATAGTAAAGGCACTTTTCTTTGAAATGAGTGATTGGTGCAATATACATAATAAAAAATTAAGTGATTACATGAGTAAATTTTTACCAACGGGCAACACTTGAAAAACAAACTAAAAGAAAGATGCGAATATGCCGTGCAGAAGCAATCAATCTTCAAGCGAACAGCAACTCTTTAGACGAGATTTAGCTCAGTTAACCAAACGGTCCAGTGCAAGCTTACGTTTTTCTTTTATAGGAATAATATCTGAAGTTATATCTTTGCTGTGTAGTACTTAGAATTAGATTAGAATTGTACTTCCCTATATATCAGGTAACTTAAGAGGCGACTGAGGTACTGCAACCAACTGATATATCCAGTTATAGTAGTGTACTGAAATACAACATTGCGGGAATGGGCAGCAGCATTCCCGTCGCGAAGCCACGCTCTGTAACCATGTTCGCCCATCAACAATGTATATCACTAGCGTATTGTCAACATTGACTTGAAGATATTATATCTCATTACCCAGTGATTTAACAGCCTAAAGCACCTTTCAAACCGGAACACAGCAACGCAAACACTGACCTTTTGTATGAGGCCTATCTCAATTCTGCTAACAACATTTATAACTTTGTACATTTGTTACAAACAAACTGCAAAAATTACCGGACAAGTATGAATAACATTATTTAGAAGACATTACATTATCAGAAAGTCACATAAGCTATACTGTATTCTCAAATTCTTTCGGGAAAGGGAAATAATTAAGAGAAAAGGCTAAGCCTTCCTAGTCTTTAATAACTTAATATGATACCGTCTCAAGTACTCTAAAACAACTCAACCTAACCGCTCAATGGGTTGTTATTCATCATATCAGCCATTAGAAGTCCACTGATGAACATAGGCCTCCTCAAGAAAGGGGAAATTTTGCTCATAATTGCCGCGCTGTGCAAGCTATACCGCTATCTGGCGGTTCTGGTACCTTAGTCGCCTCCTATGATACCAGGTTCAAGGGGAGGTAAAATTCTACTTTACCAGTACCTCACGACTTGGGTCGTTATTATAAAAAAATAAATAAAAAGCTCAGCTTCCACCGGTGAACAAACTCAAAGCGATATTTACATGAAATTACAAGGAAAGTCTGCTCGTCTGTCGGAGCTCAGCAAATTTCTTTTTTGTCATCAATTTTTAAGTCATTACGATGCGCTCGTGTTCTTATGGGGCGGGCTATAAAGTGTTTCCGTAAACGTTTTATGTAGATATATGGGAGACGCGAGTTGTATTGGATATGGCTGTTTGAATATTGTATTACACAATATTCTCTTGTTTAAATTAAAAAATAAAACAAAAACAAAATGTCGTCCGGCTGTGTCTTGCACACGGTTTTATTTGTATCATAATTTTCATACTAGCCGATGGACGTCGACTGCTGGACATAAGCCTCGAGTGATTTCTAATAGGACCAGTTGTGCTCAGCCAGCGTCCATCGTGATTTTGCGGTTTCTCTTGTGTCAAGGTCATGGGTTCGATTCTCATCCAGGGCAATTATTTATATGATGATATTTTTGTTAGTTTTGTGTCTGGTTGTTAATATATGAATTTAAGTACTAGTGTATTCGTGATTCATCCCATTTACGTCAATAAGTCTACGTATTAGGAAACTAGCGATGTATTTAATATATTACAATAAATTGTAGAGTAACAATTATTTTGTAATTAGTATATTATTTTTAATTTAAATTAAAGATGACTAACTTGCGAGGCGCCCTGTCCGTCTTAACTATAATAAAAAATCATAGTATATAGAACGTAAGTGAATGGAAGTGTTGGTACAGGACGACCTAGGCGAACATATCTTAACCAGAAGAGGTATTAAAGAAGGGTCAGGTCAGAAGTATCAAGAACAAACGAGCGTGTATGACAGTACTTATGCAAGTAAGGGAAGCGAGAGAGGTATGCCAAGATCGTAACAAATGGAGATACATAGTATCTGCCTACACTGATAGGACACAGGCGTGATGTAAGTATATATGTAAAAATCATGAAAAAAATATTACGACATTAAGTTGAGATAAAATCTTTTAATCACTCAAGTTGGTACAGTAAGTGTAAAATGATTTAAATCGGTTGAATAATTCAGAAGTTCATCTCGGTCAAACAACGTGACTCCAAGTTAGATAAAGGTAGTCCTTTAGCTATATAGTTATAAATAAAACAAACAAACAACAAACTCCGTATATAAAGATCTATTTATTTTCTCGCTCGCCTTAATCGCTCTATACGGAACATTTCAGTTTTAAGTTGATGTATATCTTTTCTATCTCAAGCCTACAATGAAGTAATTTAATATTATTAATAATATGTATTCTTGTCTACTATTTTTTTCTTTTAAACGAAAAATAAATCACTGTCTAGTTTTTCTGTGCCTTTCTAAGAAACTGCTAAAATATAGGTTCTCATTGCTTACACGATCAATATTAGTTATTATTAAATGTTAATTTGGAATGAAATATAGGTTTCGTATACAAGGTACTTTACAACAGTAAAGGAAAATATTTTTTGTGCTAGCCTTTTTATAAAAAGGAAAACTAACAAGTAAGGTAGGTAATGTAAATGAAATTACTGTTCGTTTTCTCATTTATACTTTGACGAACGTTTTCTTGAGAGACAAAGATGTTCTGTCATATAGTTTATTTAATATGCCAAGATAATAGCAGTTTCTTACCTTTTAAATAAGTTCTATTTTAATATGTTTTATTGTCAATTTTATGATTCTGAAATAGAGAGCTGAAGTTTATGATACCAAAGAAAAAATTAAACTACTTTGACAATATCAGTAATTTTGGACGTAACATTTCCCGCAGGGTTCGAAAAACTGCAAAACATCTTCTCGTCAGACATACCTTAGTGCCTCAAGTGGAGATTTTGGCCAATATGTGTTACCAGCGATGACCTATAGCAGCGAAACGTGGTCTCTTACCATTTGCCTTCTTGGCTAACTGAAAGTAGCTCAACGCGCTATGGAGAGGGCAAAGCTCGGAGTTTCAATCGAATCAGAAATGAGGACATTCGTAACAGATCCAAAGTTACCGACATTGCCCGGCGCATTAGTAAGTTGAAATGGCAGTGGGCAGGGCATTTGGCACGCAAAACCGATTGCTGATGGAGTCGTAAGGTTCTGGAATGGAGACCACGTACCAGCAAACGCAGCGTAGGGCATTCACCCGCAAGATGGACCGACGATCTGACTAAAACCGCAGAATCGCAATGAACACAGGCCGCATACAACCGGTCCTATTAGAGATTACTTGGGGAGGCCTATGTCCAGCAGTGGACGTCTTATGGCTGATATGATGACGATAATTTTGAAGTAGAAAATAAATAATAATAAATTCACATAACACCTCATGCATTGCTTAACAATGAGGATTATCCAGAAACAGCACGAACACATTTTTTGTATTAATATCAGTCCTGGATGTGGGATCAAACCGACAATCTTTGACGCATAAGATATTCTACCGAATGCGCCATCGGGTTGTCTATATTTAAGGATATACTCCTTACTATAAGTACAGCCAAGATGAGCTGTATAGCGAGTTGTTCGAAACACAAAAAAGTATCCATTGCCAAAGTTGCTTAACCATTGGGCCATCAAATTGTGAACTGAATTGGTGGCTAGTAAATTACAATCGAAGCTCCTGAAAGTTAGTTCCAAACTTCAATAAAACTAAGATGGGCTTTATATACTTCAAAGCCATATCTACACGGTCCGATCAAACTTACAAAACTAATTCACTGTTATGTATTAATTATTTAGAAATTTGACATGAGAAGAAGGACGACAAGTTCATCTCTAGAACATAAATTTCCAAAAGGTATATTAATATCATGATCATTACAGCCATTGGAAGTCCACTGCTGGACAAAAACCTGTCCAAGAAAGGAGGTTTTTTGCCCTAGATTGCCCCGCTGGGCAAGCGTGTTTGTAATCGCAGAGCGCAGCAATGGGGATGCTGATGCCCATCCCCGCACTGTGCATTTGAACTGCACTGTGTCGGATGGATATACCGCCATCTGTCGGTTCTGGTACCGTAATCGCCTCTTACGACACCTGGTGCAGTAGGAGGTACTATTCTATTTTACTTGTATCGTCTTTATGAGTAGTAAAACCAAAAATGTAAGTAAGTAATGATTTTAGTTTATGTTTTGTTGAACAAAATGCGACTTAATTACACCAGCAAAAGTTGTTTTTTTATAAGACCTCGTCGACAGATGAGCACACAGTCAATAAGAGAAAGGAATATATTTTTTTGAAACTCGGAATCTATCACAGAAATTGCCTAGTAACGATATATTGAACATATTTTTCAATGATGTAGGATTGAACAATTTTTATGATTAAAAATGTATCGTAATACATAATAACACACAACATTAGTCCAGGTGTTAGTACGCTTTCCTGCAGCCCATAGACATACTTAAAAGCACAAGGATATCTTTTGCAAATTGCCAACCAACGTAATTTGAAGATATTATGTCACATTACCCAGTAATTTCACTGCCTCTCTCATCCATGAAACCGGAACACAGCAACAAACACTGTTTTGGTGGTTAAATATACAATAATAAACAGAAAATTACCACAACAAATTAACAGCGCAGTTATTGCCTCCATAACCAAATTTACACACATTAAACTTTAATTGAAAACGTAATGTTTTAGCAGTTTCGCGAGCAACCATTATGGGCGAATATGGCGTAAAGGATTTTAATAGTGCCATAATTTTGGTTGGATCCGGTCATATAGCATAAAAGATGATAAATTTGCCTGTGACGTGGGTTATTTTAGCGCCAATGGCAGAGCATAGACAATATTTATTGGCACACGGGTTAGAGGCTGTTTTCTTAGGCTGATATTTTTAACACTATTATAAAGAAGCTTGCCGTGAGGTACCGGCCGAGTAGAATAGTACCTCCCAATGCACCAGAACCAACAGATAGCGGTATATTCATCCGGAATAGTGCAGCTCAAATGCAAAGGGCGGGGATGGGCAGCGGCATTCCCGTCGCGAAAGCTGTGCTCTGCGACTGCCAACACGCTTGCCGAGCGGCAATTATAGGCATAAAACCTCCTTTCTTGGAGAGGCCTACGTCCAGCAGAGGGCTTTCAATAGCTGTAATGATGACGATGATAATTTGTTTATGGACTGGATTACTTCATATTACTATTTATTATTTTTGACAATTCGAAAGAGCTTGTAATGTAGTTGGATAGAGAATGTTTTGGTTTGATTTGATTTGAAAAACTCAGACCTTTTTCTTAAAGCTAGTAGTTAGAGCAATTCAAATTCCATCCCAGGTAGTTTTAAAATAAAGATTACATTAATGATAAAACTGCTTGGGATTGAATTTAATAGGTCTAAGACAAAAGTTTGTACGCCGGTGGGGGTTTCGTTAGCATTAATAACTTGGTGTCAATGGAATCTTCATCACAACCAGTTTTTCTTGCAGGTTCCTTTCTGGTGGGTCGCGTAAGAGTTAAAGATCTTAAGACCCGTCTACCCGCAGACTAGTTTAAAGGTAGCCCTATTAAAGCATAAGTATTTACAGTGTTAGATGACTCTCACGATCTCATTAGGGTCAGCAGTATCAACAATATATATATAAATAGATTTAAGATTTGAAAGTCCTTGAAATGGGCCTACTTGAATAAAGTATTTAGATTTGAAGGTAACTATAATAATTTGAGAGTATAAATTAAAATCTAATTTCTGTATAATTTGTAACTAAGAATTTTGGAAGAATTGAAAATGGGGTGGTTAATACACGAGCTAAGCTATACAGCTTAGAGGAGAGTGCAAGGTTTTTTTTGAATAGGTTTGCACACTAACTCCATCTATTATGTAATACAGGTACTATTTGTTCATACGTGCTTCCACGTATTTAAGTATTGCTTTCAACCGCTGCCTTATACGGCCATTATTTTTTCAAATTTATTAACACAAATACAAGTTTTATTTGAATAAGAAGTGTACGCAAAATACGATCTTAAATCTTGAATATCCAGTTCACTCCTTGACTTGATAATTTGAGCTCAAAGGTTTCAAAGACACTCCAAAGTTGTGAATGTTTAATGAACTTAAATAATTCATTTGCCGGATTGAAACTACCAAAACCAAACTTAAATAATAAAGTTTCCTGTTTAAGATGCTCTTAAAGATACATAGACTAGGATCACGCAGCTACATTGCGACTATCAAATATCCCTTTAAGAAGGTACTCTAATAGAATAGTACCTACCCTCTTATTAGGTATCGTGTGTGATTACTGAGCCGACAGATGGCGGTATATTCATGCAGAACAACACAGCTCAAGTTCGCAGGGCGAAGATGGTCATCAGCATCTTCTTCGCGAAGCTACGCTTATCGATTGCTACCACGCTAGCTCGGCGCTCAAGGACAAAATTCCTCTTACTTGCCTATGACCAGCAGTGGGCGTTAAACAGCTGATATGACGATGATGATGAAACTGATAATGAATGGTAAATAAACAACAAAAAAATAATCCGCCGATGGTGGAACATTGACCATAGCAAAAAATTTGAGGTCCTTAAACTACTTTCTTTTATTAGACCAAATCGACAGATAAGCATGGTCGGCGTGATATAGACGCTTATATTATCAACCGATGGCCGATGTAGTTGTGAGGTTCTAGGATGGAGACCACGCACTGGTAAGCGCAGCGTAGGACGTCCACCCACTAGATGGACAGACGATCATACAACCGGTCCTATTGGAGATCAATTGACGTATTATGGCTGGTATGACGATGTCACAAGAGTATCTCTAGCATGTTGCCAACCATGTAACTTAAAGATATTATATTATACTAGCAGTGCCCGCGACTTCGTCCGCGTAGAATTGTGACTTTGGGGGTATAGTAGCCTTTTCCCCGTTTTTGCAACATTTCTCTCTGACGCTTCGCTCCTATTGGTCTCAGCGTAATGTTATATAGCCTACAGCCTTCCTCTATAAATGGACTATCTAACAAAAAACATATTATTCAAATCGGACCAGTAGATTCTGAGATTAGCGCGTTTAAACCAACAAACAAACTCTTCCGCTTCATAATATAAGTATAGATTACCCAGTAATTTTATTGCCGGAGCACAGTAATGTAATAAACTGTATAAGCGATTCATTCATACAACATCTTGAGGCACTTGTGTTACAGATTCCAGACCACAGAAGAATCCCAAATATAATACTTAAATATTCAATACCCAGACACAGAGTAAGTTAATTATTATTATTTTTTAATATCTAGCTGCTTATTTTATGTTTTTATTATTTTTTTATTTAGTAAAAATCTTTGTTTTTCCCGTATATATTCTAGTCATTGCTCGTCCCTACTGTATACCACTAGGTAATGTAGGAAGACCAGCTGTACAGTGGCTTCGTAAGTATATATATTATACCAAATTTACTTTATGTCTATTTTTTTCATCTAGTTACATCAATAAATGGTTATCTTTCGAAACAACGACAACCCACTAACTTTTGCATCCATGATGAATTTACTTGACCGTGTCCCGCGGGAACTTCCCGTAATCGAAAGTAGTAGTAGAAGTCATTCATACTTTGTTCGCATCAAATATCATTAATGTGGCTAGGCTAGATATAAAAGCAACGAATAGATAATGTAAACTCATTAATCCGTCCACATGTCTAATATAAAAGTTTTGTAAAATTGAAAATAACCAAACAAAATAATATGAGCAGGTTCTAAGACTACGAATTTGAAACCACAGAACAACCGTCCAGAACTTCTCAAAGGTAAATATAATCTTCTTGGAGTATTTTAATGCGGGCAGCTTATCGTTTGTTTGGTACGAACACTAAGTTTTGATGCAGGCTGTTAATGACTTTAATAAGTAAGGCAACCGAATTGTGTCATTTTATATAGTACCGGTATTTCTATAAATAAGTAAATACTGTGTATCTCAACGTCTCGTAAATTACTATACCGCTCAATCGTATCATTATGTTGAAGGTCCAATGACGCATAGGGCAGTGTTCCTATCTTGTGCGACGGTCTTGGGTTCGACTCCCACCGATAGTGTATGTTCAGTGTGTGGATGTTAATGATATTTAGGTATTATAATTGATTTGATTTGGTTCTTCCGTTGTAACGTCCGTTAGAGCTTTAAACGAATTAACCTAAAGTCAGGCCGAATTGTGCGCCAAATATTTATATGATGATATTTGCGTTTGTTTTCTGTCTGGGTATAAATAAATGTATTTAAGTGATATATTTGTAATTCCTCCTAAACATTGTGTACTGTTTCAGTTGAATATACCGCCTGAATATACTATCTGTCAGCACTGGTACCTCAGTCGTCTCTTAGCAGACCTGGAACAGAGGCAGGTACAATATTATGTCACACATTATCAAAAAGACACGGCCAACTAACCAACTTTTGTGTCAATCAATTCGGTTTAAAGATCCAAAAGAGACTGATCGAGATCTAGGGCGTGAGGCGATAATAAATTACTTGCTTTATATATTGCTTTTTCACTTGGAAATATTGAGAGTTGCCGGATCTTTGATCATTGATAAATATATAACGGTATTTCCAATATTTTCTTTGAGATGAGTTTACGTCTATTTTCTAATATAAAGGGAGTAAAAGTAGAGACACATGTCTCTCATAAGGGTTGATATATAATAATAATACATTTAATAATAATAATAAATTTACACAACATCTCATACATTGACCTGATTCCGAGGTAAGTAGCTTAAAGCACTTGTGTTCCAGACATCAGAACAGACAACTGAAGAATCACAGTTTTGATACTAAAATATATATATTATACACCCAGACACCGAACAAACACAGATCATTTAAATATTTACCATGTGTGGGGATTGAACCCACGGTCTTTGGCGCACAAGATAGGGTCACTACTATCTGGGCCCTTTAGATATGAAGGCAAAAAAATCATAGTTCAGAAAAACTCTAATGAACTGATTTTATTATATAACTTCTGTAAAGAAAAAAACAACTTTTCAAAATACATGTCGCGATATTCCATTGTTTCTATTCCTAAATACAACCTGCTCAAAAAAAGGCAAAACATCACGCATGACAGATTTCTAGTCTGCCTTTATCGTTGCCAAAAGAAGTGGGGATAGCTTTATATACATATAGAATTTATAAGGAAAACACCGCGTTTACTAAAAAAACAGAAACAATAGATATTAAAATAGCGGGCAAGTAAAATTTTTCGTTGCCAATCTCCCATCGCTCACTGTTTCCACGGCATTGGTTTTAACTGGCAGTTAGCTGTAAAAACAGAGTAATAAAAACAGCACAATGACTTCCGAAAACAACAGAGCCAATTTAATTATCCTTGCTCACACTCGTACACGTCTGCGCCAGTAAATATATTCTCTACGAATTAATCTAACTGAATCTGTAACGCAGCGGCCGCGATATTGTCAAACGAACGGTAGAATCAAAATTTTGTCATTCTATCGTTCTCCTCAATTAATAATAAATACATATGATTTGATTGTTTGTTTGTTTCTGATGAAAAAAGGTGAGAGGTACCGGTAGAGTAGAATAGCACCTCCCTTTGTACCAAGTGTCATAATAGGCGATTAAGATAGCGGTCTATACATCCGAAACAGCTAGCTTATATGCAGAGGGTGAGGATGGGCAGCAGCATCCCCGTCGCGAAAGCTGCACTCTGCGACTGCCAACACGCTTGCCTAGCATCGCAATTGTCGGCAAAAATACCCTTTTTCTTGGGGGGGGGGGCTATATCCAGCAGTGAACTTCCAAAGGCTGTAATGATGATGATGATAAATAAAACTAAAAAATATTGTACCGATTAAAAGTATATATTATTGTTTTGATGTTTCCTAAAGATTAGATTGTTCTATTTAATTTCGCAATAGAAATTGAAGCAGATGTTAAATATTTTTTATTGAATCTTTAAACCCCTTTTAAGCAGCCTAGGGAATGAATTATGATAAACCATGAAACACCATTTAAATTAATTGTTTTAAGAGAATAAATGTCAAGTTTTATCGTAATTGTTTCTAATTTAAAGATTTATCTACACAAACATGCAACCCCTATTTATTCCTTTAGTGTTAATCCTTTTTTTATTATACCAAGCTTATAAACAAGCGTGCAGTCCGCGTAATAGTAATCGTCACCCTATAGACGCTCGTAATATCACAAGGATATCACAAGCACATCTTGTGACTTAATGATATTATGTCACATTATCAATCTGTACCAGGTGTCGCAAAAAGCGACTAAGGTACCAGAACCGACAGATGGCGGTATATCCATCCGAGACAGCGTAGCTCAAATGCATAGGGTGGTGATGGGCGACAGCATCCCCGTCGCGAAAGCTACGCTCTACAATTGCCAACACACTTGCTCAGCGCGGCAATTGTGGGCAAAAATCCCCTATTTCTTGGGGAGGCCTATATCTAGCAGTGGACTTCTAATATCTGCAGTGATGATGACAAATGCAGACCTTATAGATAAAAGAAACTCTTCTTAATGTGTATTATACCATTAACGTCTACAGTCGTGTGTGCGTCAATGGTAACTTTTCTTTGTATGTAATACTAGCAATCTGCCCCGGTTTCGTACGAGTGCAATAAGGATAAAAAATGGTAATTCTGGGCTATCCCTAAGAGCTAGACACATACTACTCAGGACTTATTTGTAGACCTTTTTATGGTGTAAAATACTGTAGTACATTATTTTGATCTATCTCGTCTGGTTCGTCTAACGTTTGCAATGTAATAGTATACTTAGTTACGACATTACATTAGAAAGTTCTAAAATACTCAGTGTTTCTCTACTATATTATGCATATAATATTTATATAAACTAATAAAAGAATCGCATTAAAATCCGTTGCCCAGTTACAAAGATAGGGAGATATATCATACATAGGGACAGACAGACAGCGGAAAGCGACTTTGTTTTATACTATGTATCAATAAATAAAATTGTTGGTGGAAATAAAACACTAGCTTGCATCTCAAGACAAATCGCTTTCAGGAACTTTTAACTGCCACAGCCTCAAAGGCACAGTACAGGCATAATACCTTAGCCTTTTTTTATTACTCCCCAGTTGTCACGGGCAGAGGCATTCATTCTATTCTGCCTCATGCTTTGTAAAGCTATTCCGTCAGTATTTTATTTACAAAACCCACCATTTCATTTAAAATTAAAACAGTTTACTTTTTTATTATCGTTCATGTTTCAAGGTTCAAATCTTTTGAATTAAATTGTGCGTAATTTCATATTCTTTATACCAAATATAACTAACTTATTTTAAACCGTGAGGTACCGGTGGAGAAGCATAGTACCTTTCTATGTACCGGTTGTCATAAGAGGCGACTAAGGTACCATAGCCGACAGATTGCGGTATATCTATCCGCATCAGTGAAGCTTAAATTTATAGGGTGGGAATGGGCAGCAGCATCGACATAGATGCTGATGCTGTAAGTCGCCTCTCACGACACCTGGTACAGGGCAAGAGACTATTTTACTTTGCAGGTACCACACGGCCGTCATTTATGAATAGTGAATGCGTAAATGTTAAAAAATATTCGAATCTCTACATAAAAATATAAGTGCCCAATATGTTTAGACTTTATATAGTTAAATTAATGTGAATGGTGTGTTTTTTTATACCAGGTCAATAAACAATCTGTCCGCTCGTATTATCAAGGACATTTCGAGCGCGTTGCCAACCTTGTGTCTTGATAATATAATGGCACATTTCGCAGTAAGTTCACTGCATCTCTCACTCTTCAAACCGGAACAAAGCAATACGAACACCTCTATATAATGGTAGGAATAGGTGGGAGTGAAGTAACAGCAGAAACGTGCTGAACACAGACCGCATGCAACCGCTCCTATTGGTGATTACTTGGGGTGGTACCTTTGTTCAGCATTGGAGGTCTAATGGCTGATATGATGGTGAAGTACCAATGTAGGCGACCTTTGCATGAGGTATCATGCGCTAGTACGTTCATTTTAGATTATTGGCCTATCTTTCTAGTTTGGGAGCTGGAGCTAGAAACAGATATCGTGATTATGTGTTGAGAGATAATCTATCCGTGGACTTAATACAAAACTTTTAAGACTAATTTAAATACACAAGAGTAATTTAAATACGCAATTAGCCTACCAACAAGGGGTTGGTAATGCTCGTTTCGCTTCCAATTAGGATCACTCAGGGTTCGCTACTATGCCACCTGAGACTATCCAAATCATTTTAATATTATTATTTTAATATCTATTCATTAAACTTTCTAACACGATTCACGCCCGGAGCTATTTTCACGCTTAATGAAACAAAACAAAGCATTAGGGACTTATTATATTTTTTATTTCGAGACCAGCTTTATATTTTAATTAAGTCTTATCTTCCTTATCCCGTTTTTTCTTCAGTGAGAAATTGAATTATACGCTTTTTGAAGTTTATCAAAGCCAATTAGCAGATGTTGAACGGAAAACAAATAACAAATGAACGAGACATCTAATAAAGGGTGCCTCATTCTTTTATTTTTGAAAGAATGGTGTCTAATTGAAGGTCTTTCAGTCTTTGTTAGGTATTCAGACGAAGAAAATTAGAAAAAGATATTTTATACTACTGGCAGAGTAAATAAGTACCTCCTCCTATACCAGTGTATTAAGAGACGACTGAGGTACAGAAGCCGACAGGTGACGGTACACCCAGCCGAAGCAGCGTAGCTCAAATACATAGAGTGAAGCAGCAGCGTTGCGAAGTGCGGCAATCAAAGGCAAAAGGTGAGGTCACGACCCAAAGCTAGTAACTATATCAGTTGTAGGACGTCCTTTGCATATAGACCTCCTAAAGTTATTTCCAGCAGTACCGATTGTATGCGGCCTGCATCCGTCTGTCGTTATAGTACGATCGTTTGTCCTCTATATGGATCTCTTGTTACCCTGACAGGAAATCTGTGCAAAAAGTTTTGCAAATTCCATAGAGAACAATAAAAAGCCAGACTTATGCCACGAATTTTTTTTTCCATGAAGTGCCTTTGGCTGAATAATAATAATTAGTTATAAAAACTTAAGCTATTTTTAAACATTGCAAGTCTACTGCTGGACATAGACCCCTCTTAGAAAAAGGGGAATAGAGCCCATAATTGCTTGGCAAGTGTCTTGGCAATTGCAGAGCGCAGCTTTTGCGACGTGAATGCTGCTGCCCCATCCTGTGCATTTGAGCGACACAATTTCGGATGGATATACTGCCATCTGTCGGTTCTTGTTTTTATAGTAGTAAAAATGCGAGGTTTTGTTTTTATTAATGCTCAAAATTGTAGCGCCACATTATAAAATGTAAAAGCCTACTTTATCGCCTTAGCACGTCGTATGTGAAATAAGGTTTCACAATGACCTCCTTGCCATAGGTGTGGAATGTCATTAATATCCTACCCCTTTTACAGGGCGCGGTTCCTCAATTAGCGACTCATGTAGATCAAATCCTTGAGAAACATTGTGACTATGCATGTGTGGATGTATGTTTGTGTTACTTTCACACCGGAAAAGCTGAACAAATCTGGATGAAAATTGTCATAGGGATTATTGATAATCTGGAGTAACACATGGTATATTTTTTTATCCCGAAAATACGTTTCGTTGAATAAGTCTGGCTTTTTATTTTTCTCTGTGGAATCTGCACAATTGTTTGCATAGTTTTGCTGTTAGGGTAACAAGACATCCATATAGTAGACGAACTTTAAAATTTTAAGACAGGATTGTGCTGGATACAGGCTGCATACAACCGGTCCTGTTGGAAATCACTTTAGAAAGTCTATATGGTCTATATGTATAAATGGACATCTTACGACTGAAATAGTTACTAGTATTTGAGTCGTGACTTTGCGTGCTTGTGGATTTACTGTTTCTTAAACAATAATATTAAATAACCCATGTCAGTCATATTTTTTCGGAATAAAAAGTAGAAAAAAAATTTTGTTTTTATTGATTTTGAATTGAAGATAGCTATATAAAATATAATATGTAAATAGTTTCTCCGGTTAAGCCGTGAAAGCGTTACAAACAAACAAACACTTCCAATTATTTCCTACTTAAACGAACATCAAAACGCTCAATTTAAAACCATGCCTTTAGTAATTTGTCTACTTAGTGAGACGGAACTTCGCAAATGCACGAAGTGGGGGAAACGCGGGTGGTGCGTTTCAGGCTTTTTCGCACAAATGTGACCCGACGTCATTACCAAGTGCGGGGGACGATGTTGAATCATTTGCGAAAAAATTCCCATTTGAAGTTGCTAAATTTAATGACGACAAACAACGGTGTACAAGAACGCAAGAAATAATTTAGATAAAACATTCATGTTATATTACTAACACACCGGTTTTTCTATTCCTTATTTTATCCAATGGTTGACTGGTAGGTAGATCAGGCATCGGATGTCCATTGTTGGACGTAAACCTCCCCATAACAAGGAAAATTATGACAATATTTGCCGCGCTGGGCTAGCGTCTTGGCAAAGGGGATGCTGCTGTCCATTCCCGCCCTGTGCATTTGAGTTACACTGTAATGGACAGATATACCGCCGTCTGTCAGTTCTGGTTCCTTAGCCACCTCTTACGACATCCGGTAAAGGAGGAGGTACTATTCTATTCTACCGGTACAAAGCAGCAACCAGCACAACAAATGCTGTGGTGCCTTAGTCGATAGAGTAAGATAGTCAGGTAAATAATGCCACTAGGTATTAACTTGTACTTTGTTATATACACATGGCAGACGCCATGTGTATATAACAAAGTACAAAAACTTAAATAAATACACCTTAAAGGTAATATTAACGAGAAAAATGACAAAAAGTCAAAATGTTTAAAAGGAAAATTCTGGCAGGACTTCAACCTGCAATAGGTCTTACTTGTACAATATCAAAAACAAGTCAATGACAAAAAAGTCCCTTGGGTTAGGGAAAAAGATGCAGACTCAAGACCCGGCTAAAGACTGTGGCAAATTAATTTTTTATTGTAAATATTTTATTTTAAACATTATTCTGCATTTTCTATGCATAGAACCTTTAAAATAATTATATACGCTCTAGTTTAGGTCACTGGATACTGGCAGAGAATAAACATGCCTCTTTCTGTAGGAGACATCGTAAAGAAAACCATAGATAGCGGTGTATCCTATCGAAATGTTAGCCAGTGTGTATGTTAATTGTGGACAAAGATCCCCATTTTTTGGATGTACATAGTTGTAGTTGGTAAAATTAAGGAACTAAAACTTATTTAAGATTTTTACTACATTAAGCTATTCTTTTTGTATAAAAATATAACACTAACCAGATGCAAATTTAGTAAATAAACAGACACTAAGACTAATTAAGATATCCAGCTCGCTTAGTCTCTTTCTAAAGAATGAAGCAATAATTTTTATTTATAACTAACTAGCTGACCCAACCCGACGTTGTGCTACCAAAAAAATCGGTCTCTCCGTTTGACAAAATTATTCGGAGGAAAAAGGCTGATAGGCAATTTTATTTCTATACGCACCTTCATAAGCATTGATTGAAAAGCTACTGATTTCAAATTACAACTAGACACTCCCAGTGCAAAGCTACTAACTTACAAACGTGCACTCCATTTATTGATATGTATAGATGTATCCTTTCGTAGATCAAGTACATCTCCTGGTTGTTACAATTAAAAATGTGGCCATTTGTATATGAAACAGTTAAAGCACGAAACGCATTTTTAAATGCATCGGTATTATTTTGCTGTGAAAATGCCGCGAGGGAATTCAATAGCATCTCTCTCTTTGATTGAGGTACTATAACCGGCTATTCAAAATGGTGTAGCTAAAGTGCTACAGGTTTGGAACGAACAGTATTGCTTCGACCGAGACAGGTGACAATTGAAAGCGATTAAATTACAGGAAAAATGTTTGAACAAAATGTCCTCCGATTGTATTCTTTGTGATGTCTATGTAATAATAATAAATAATAAATTTCAACAACATCTCATACATTGACCTGACTCCGTGGTAAGTCGTTTAAAGCACTTGTGTTACGGACGCCAGACAACAGAGGAATCACAAATACACTACTTATAAGACACACACAAATATAATACTTATTGGGTGTTGAAAATATGTATTTAAGTATTATATTTGTTATTCCCCTGTTGTCTGATGTCTGTAACACAAGTTTAGCGACTCACCACGGAGTCAGGTTAGTATATGATATGTTGGGTGAATATAATTAGGAAAAACATAAGTATGTATAACTATTATTTTTTTGTATTTTTATTTTCATTTTCTTTCACATTGCAAAGAAGGCTTTATATGCAATACGGTGATTATTAGACCAACTGTACGTCCATGTCCGAAAATATTCTGTAAAACTTCAGGCTTTAGTAAAGACTAATAACTTCAACTTACGTAATTGAGCTCGAAAACCCATAATTGAATCCGACCTATGAATACATTGTTTGACTAAGTATCATAGTAAAACTAGTGTCCTAAAAACTATAGTGTACGCTTGGACGAAAAGTGTGGTTATAAAGAAACAGATTTTTTAAAATATTTTTTTTATAAGTACAAGTAAATTTGTTCTGATTATTTTAAATTATTTGTATAAATAATAAGAATATGTTGTCTGTAATACAGGTCTACAATCAACAATAGTAGTCACCGATTATAATATTTAAACAGTTTTGAAACAGTGTAACGATGTTTTAGTAAATTATAATAATATGAATAAATACATACATTTGGGAAGATGAAGGCAGCACTGTTTAACCTGGAACAGAACATATTTATTTTATATTTTCAAACGTGTATTCATACCTGAAATAATTACTTTGCAAAGCGAACTGCAAGTCAAAGCGAAATCTTTGAAGAGTATACGGTATTTCGTTAGTTTCTCCATCTTCTGTAGTTCAAATAATGTCTTTGTAAAATTTATGAAGAACGCAGAGTATACAGTACCTCTTACCATCTCAGGTATACATTAGTTAAAGATTTATTTTTTCTAGAACCTATTCTATCTCGCTAAATTAATCCGCTGTAACTGTAATTTAGCTGCATCGAAACCGTGGGGTCCCGGAGTAGAATAGTAACTCCCTATGAGCCAGGTATTTTAAGAGTATATACATGGGGGTATATCCATTTGAAATAGTCAGGGCGAGGATAGGATACAGCTTATCCGAAGCGAAAGTTTGCGATTGCCAATACGCTTTCCCAGCGCGGCAATTACGCACTAAAATTCGCCACTCTTGGGAATGCTTATGTCCTGCAGTGGACTTCCAATAGCTGATATGATGGTGATGATGAAACTTAGTTTCAAGACCCGTTTGGAGCCTGCATATAGGTCTAAAAGTCACTCATTGATCTACATATTCAAATGATATATATAAACATATATTACTTACTTTGACGATTCAAAAGTGCCTGTAGGTAGGCTTATCTAAATCATTTCTTACACAAATATATACCTAAAAAAAAAGAATTATGAAAACAATACTTAAATACACATATTTTACATACATAAATTACATGAGGAGGACTTCATATAAAGGTTGACTGCATTTGTACCTCATTCTCACCTACTTCTACTGCCAAATAGCAGTGATCGCATTGCTATGCTCCGGTTTGAAAAGTGAGAGAGGAAGTGAGATTAATATTTTGCTAATAAGCGTCACTACAGCCTATAGCTGCTCAAAATATCCTAAGAATATCAGTAACACGTTCCCAAACTTATGACTTGAAGATATTATGCCACATTACCCAGTAATTTCACCTTTCTATGCTGGTACCAATGCAGACGACTTTTGTATGAAATCTACCTCATGTAAATGAAATGAAAGTTGCGGAAGCAAGGAAAGTACGTTAGGTTCAGAGCAATAGGCTGTAATATTTGTTAACATGGCCAAAATCGCTAATCATTATAAAACTGACTGACTGTACTGTTAACAAAATTGCGTCGAAGTTAAAAAGCGTTGCCAAGGTAACCGTGACATCGAATGATGTAAAAAAAATTTAAATAAGCCCCGTTTTTTTATTCATATCACAAAGGTAGCAAACAGCCATGCTGCCTGTTTGGTTGTAGGCGTAACCACAATCTATAGACGTTTACAACACCGAGGAATCATTTACGCGTCGCTATCCCAAAAAAACCTCTTTGCATCCTTCTTGAAAAACCCCGTGCTATAGTCTTCTAGGGAATCCTTCACAGGGACCGCATTCCACAAACGTCAAAAAAGACACAAACATACATCACGCCTGTGTCCCATTGGGACAGGCATAGACAATGGTTTTACTTGCTATGATTTTGGCATACTCTCGAGCATTAATCATTTCAAATACGCTCGTTTGGTACTTTTTATCTGACCCTTCTTGTTTTCTACGTAGTTATGGTATATTCGACTAGACGTCGTGTAATAACACTTCTATTCACTTCCGCTCTATTGCTTCAGCATGTTCAACCAATCTCAACATTTCTTTCTTTATTGTTGTCACGACATCATCTTCTACACTACATCTATCTGTCATTAGTTTTATTAATGATTTAATATCCACAACTAGGAATTATTAAATCTAAGACGACTCCAGGAGAACCATTAGGTTTTTTTTAAGTTATGAAGTCAGCAAACAAGCATACGCAGCTAATGGACTATCGTGTCATCACAAAGATATCAATAGTGTATTGCCAACCTTGTGGAAAAACGTACTATGTCACATTTACGAGGGCGTCAAACCAATTACCAAGACAAGATAACCAAAGAAATCTTACGAAGATAAATTTAGATTTGCCTGAAGGAAGGCGGAAACGAATCTGAAACTAACGCAAAGGTCTATAGAGTCTCAAAACCTTTGCTAATCTTGGTAGTTTATCTTGCCAAACTGTAATTGGATGTAAATTAATTTACAAGTTATACCGTCGAGGAATTCAATTGATTATAATTCAGAAACAAATCGACTTGATCGAGTTGGGGTGCGCGTTTTCATTCTAAACCTGATTCAATAACTCTGAATCATCTCGAAGAGATAAGGAAATCGTTAAATTTCTGCGAACGCTCACACGCTCTTTGAATTCATACTCCAATAAATACTATTTTAACATGAATGATCTGAGCATGAAACATTTTTTGCCAATTAATAAAAAATACTTCATTAACTTTTTACACATTGATCCGGTCTTATTTTATTACATCAGGTCGACAAACATGCATACTGTCCGCGTGGCAGCAAACGCCACTGCAGCCAATAGACCTATTTAAGAAAATCACTAGCGCCTTGCCAACTTTGTGGCGCGAAGGTGTTATGTCACATTCCACCCACCAACTAAACTCATTGCCTCGTTCACCCTTTAAACCGGTACACAGCAATGCGGAAGAAATAGGTGAGAGTGAGATACCAATGCAGACGACCTTTGTATGGGGTCTACCTCATGTTAATTGGTCAACAATTATAATGTTATTAATGTTTACTAGTAATTTTACTAGAGCACCATTTAACGATATGGAAGTAGGACGAGCTTTGTGCCGTATTGTGCTGGAAATCAGGTGTCAATGCTACCGCTACTCTAGGTACAAACAACATCAATTATGACCAAAATTTCCCCTTTTTTGGATGTCCCATATGCAGCAGTAGACGTCCACGGTGGTGGACGTTGGTTACTCAATTTTCAGTTAGCTCAAACATGAATTATGCAAAGCAAATGTAAGTCCCAGGTAAGTTAAGTTCGTCTAGGTATCTAGTCGCATATTTGAAAGACAAACAACAACTAGAATTTCTAGCTGAAACTCTAGAAGTTTCAACACTTTCCGCTTTCTATGTTGTCAAAGGCTTAAACAAGTGTTTTGTTATTAAATTGGAGTAAATTATTTCATATCTTTATTTATACGTTTGTTTTATATTTGAATATATCATAAACTAGATTTTTAATCATTACATTTAATTCACACAACATCTCACATACATAGACCTGATTCCGAGATAAGTCCATTAAATCACTTGTGTCATGAACATCATACAACAGAAGAGAAGAACCGCAAATATAATTAGATATATACATTAACATCGTCCCGCGCAAATTTCTAGACTTTAATGTTGATATGTTCTTCGTAATCACGAAGAACATATCAACATTAAAGATTAACTGACAGCTGTATTTTTTGTGATTTTTAAATAAAATCCTAATTCAAATATATGTTGCATCATGATTGTGTAACAGATGGTACATAATGTATGTAATACACACGTATATACGAGTATATCAGCACAAAGACCCTGCGAGTTGATATTTTAAAATATCACAATATTATTGTTATATTAACTTTTTCTATTTTTATCAAAGTTCTATGAATTATATATAATAAAAAATATATAAATTTGTCCGCGAGGTCTTTACTTTGTCTTTCATCTTTCAGGATTTCATGTTATTGCGAATAGAAGTCGCTACCTGACAAAAAAGAGAAAAAAAAACTAGATCTATCTCGAGGGAACATGTTTTATGGATAAATATAGTAATATTTATAGTCTCTAACTACAACTACAGACTATATAATATAGACATTCGTGTATCCACACATCCATACACACAAACATTCGAGTTTGTAATATTAGAGATTTTTTATTTATAAGGGCAGTTTAACATTCAAGCATGAATGCTAATGTCCACGTAAGCGTCACAAGGATATCACTAACACGTTGCCGACCTTGTATCTTGAAAATATTATGTCCCATTACCCAGTCATTTTAATGCCCTAAACAACACGGAACACGGCAATGCGAATACTGCTATTTGGTGGAAGAAATAGATGACATCAGTTTCCAATGACTTTTTGTATGTAAACACGCTAAAACGTTCCACAAATTGATATTAATCGATAATAATCAGCCTGCGTGTTAGTGGTTCCTTAAACCCGCTCCTGTCAGCGTGACCCAGATGTGTCACGCGGGATTTGTCCCGTCTCTAATCGTTTGATTTTGATTGCACAAGCGTGAATCTCCCGTATTACTGACGTGAAAAGAAAAAAATGCACCTGCTACTTCTAAATGCCAATGGTTTCTAAATTCCAACATGAAAAATCAGCCAAGATGACTTCAAATGATTTAAAAACATTTATAACTAAAAATAAGGTTTTATTCGTTGACGCAGTTATTCAACGAGAATTAGTTAATTTATGTTTTTAATTAATGTTTATCATTAATTCAATTAACGTTAAATCTAAAAATGTAGATATTTTATTTTATTATGAACACAATAAATCATTTGATTTGAAAAATCGTAGCAACTGATCGGAGATCCATAGTTTTTGCCTACTCTGATAGGAGACAGACAGTGATGTATGTATGGGTATGGATAAAAAAAACTCCGTTAAAGCATGTAATAATTCCAAAGATCTTCTTCTACGAACATTAAATGCTCTTTCTGCTTAGACGAATCAAATGGGCAAGAAAATTTTTAAACTAAAACTGTCTAAATAATTATATCCATAAATGTTAGACAAGTAATTCTAGATTTGTAAATACTAGATTTCACTTTAAAAAGAATGAAATTCAAATATTAAAAGGAATGAAGAGGATGTAAGTCCGAAAGCGTAGTGAGCGTAAGATACTCGTATATACTTTAACAATAAGCTATCCAAACAAAATATCTTAAGAATGTGTGACATTTTTTAGATACGACGTAATATCTTGACAAATTATGGAGTGAAAGGTCACACGCGACAAGCAATGAAGACGTAACCATGAGAGACATAAAGCATTTATTTGTAGGATGTCTTTATTAGAGTTACATAAAAGAAATAAGTGTCCTTGCTTTAAATGATCTCGATAAAAATAAATCAAATGTTTTCTAGAAAATATTTGCTTTCGATATAAATAGTTTGGCAACACAATCTATAAAAACAATACAATGCAATCGTTTCAAATAATTTGGTGATTGTGTACTGAAACATCATTAATCAAAAATATGTTTCATAAAACATTTCACAACTGTGTTGGATCTAAAAAGTATTGTGAAGGTAATTGATGAATAAAAGTCTAGAGTAAAAAGAGGTTTTAAAACAAATAAGAATTTTTTAAATCGTTTAACCTTAGCCCTAGTAATAACTACAAGGCAGTATATTTAACTGCTTTCATTTATTTGAATAAATTAAAAGTAAAGAATCTTTTATTAAAACAATATTTTATTTATATGTGCTAACAAGGAAACAATAAACTATTACTATTAACTTATAACATTACTTCACATAGTTGCGAATTTAGTTGCAAAGACTAGTAGAATTATCATGCATTGTCATTCAAACAGAAAATGTATACACCATTACAGATCGATTGGTTGAAGATATTTTCAAATTGAGTTTCAAGATTTCACCCGAAACTTTCACCTACAATGCAAGTTAAATAAAAGCTTGCAAAAATACATTTTGTAGTGCGGAAAATTTTTTGAAATTTTAGTAAAAAATCAAAACTGTGTGCTACAAAAAACTAAATGTTATTATTTTATGAATAAATTGGAAGTGCTACATTGTCGTAAAATTTAGCAATATTATCAGCGTATATATTTTTTCATATCATGAGATCAGAAAACAAGCTTGGGGTTCGCTTGTTGGTGTACGTAACGCAGCCTAAAGACGCTTCTCACAAAGATATCACTGGTACATCGCCAACAATGTGAATTAAGGATACTATGTCAAATTTAACTAGTAATTTCATTGCCTCTCTCACCCTTCAAACTGGAACATAGCAATCACCATCGTCATCACCATTTTTATGGCAGACTTAACAACTTCCACTGCTAAACATAGGCCTTTCCTCCCCGAAGCGTGGTGGCAATCACAGAGCGTAACTCTGCGACTTTGCTGCTGCCCATCCCCGGCCTGTTGCATTTGAGCTTATCTATTTCGGGTGGATATACCACCACCTGTCGGTTCAGATACCTCAGTCACCTCTTACGACACCTGGTATATGACAAGGTACTATTCTACTCAGTACCTTCACTGCACGTGTGTAAAAATAAATGCTGCTATTCGGCGGTAGAAATAGATAATAGTGAGGTAACAATGCAGACGACCATTATAAGATAAAAAATTATATTATCATTATTGAGTTACTAGTTAAATCAGATATATGATATTTACCGCTGGCCAAGGATACGACTTTCCCAATGAGGTTAATAGTTCGGTAGAGTTGGGAGTAATTTGCGCGCCGGACAGCAATCTTTTAGTATCATTGTCAAACTTTTCTAGTGTATCTAGTTTCACCTATTTTATTTTATAAGAATGAATAAATGAAGATCGCTGAGTTTCTGCTCTACATGTGTACCAAAAATCAGAGTGCAAGTGCAGCAAAAGTGAACACAATAGCAGTATTATCATAACAATTCCATAATCATACTACGATAAGGTCTCATATCTATAGCTTATAATTAAATACTATTTCTTTCTAATTAAATATCTCTTAAAGTCAATTTCGTTTATTTTAGATCCTCTGAATGCAGCTAATAAAATTCGTGACCCAAATTTTATAATGGTACACGTAAGGTATCTTAAAGCATAGGGAGGATTGAATAAAGTGTTTTATTAATAAAATATAGTCAAATTTAACACATAATTGAGTGCGTTTTTTAGTGATCGGATGCTTTGGGATGCGATAGCTTCATGAATTAACTTAAAATTTATCCAAAAAGGAAGATTATTTGTAAATAAATTATAGTGGTAAAGAATATATTAATGAAAAAAGTGATTGGGATTGAATTGCTCTTACCCAGTTTTAAGACAATGGTTTGTAAGCACCGACGCTGGTAGCGGTTCCATTAAGACTAATCGATATCGATGGAAACTTTATCTGCCATCACCAGTTATAGATGGATGCAGGTTACTTTCTGGTGTCTCGTACTTGTCTTAACACTAAATGTTACATGCATCAAACTCAGTTTTAAGACACATTTGGTGCCGGCAAACTAGTTTAAGGTAGGCCTAATTGACATATGGTTGATGTCTCTTATGATCCCGTAATCATCGGGGTCATCAGTATTATAAGTATAGAATTTAACACTATTCTTTTCAATTTAATACTATTTCTATTTTGGAAATATTATTGTTTTTTATTTAATTACAACTTTTTGATTAAAAAGTGCTTGCTTACTTGAATGAAGAACATTTTGAGCTTGAATTTGACTGTGTTTAATGAAGTGGAACTATATAAAGCATACTAGAAGCGTCTTAAATATTTTTACACTTGCAACCTCTAAGTAATATATGGAAATAATAATTCCTCATTCGAATTAATAACGGTTGCTATAATTATTGGCGTGGTCTTGTC
>JACJUM010002842.1:3791714-3913959 GCA_020976665.1 Heortia vitessoides | reverse complement strand
TTATGGAGTTCACTCATCAGTAACCTTATGGTTGTATATGATAGAGTCACTGCCCCTAAAGCAAATTGAGAGACCCACCCGGGTACCAGTACCATTACAAGCACCGGATACGGAAATTCTTGTCAATGGATAAGAACCAATTACTATTAACAACCAGTACCGCGTTGACCGGAGTCCACACAGTTGTGAATATCCAACGCATGTTGATGATGATGAACTGATAGTCATGCAGCGGTGGCTAACTATCTACCGTCAAACAGTAGTGCTTGCTTGCACTGCAGGGTAACGCGAAGCTACATTAGGTACATTTTACTAATGTCTTCTGCATTGGTACCTCATTTTTACCTATTTCTACCGGGAAATGGCAGTGTTGGTAATCCTGTGTCCCAGTTTAGAGGGGGAGAGACGCAATAAAATTACTGGATATTTGACATATTACTCACAAGTCAAAGGGCGTTCAAGTACGTAACACGTAAAACAATTTAAAAGATTTCTAACCCGTGGCCCATAAAATGGCCATTACGTTTTTCTTTTTAATATTTAGCAAAAACTTTAGTGAAATTTTGTCGTTAACAAAAAAATATTAGTAGGTAAATAAAAAAAATCAATTAGAGTTACTCCCCATCTATCCACGGGTTTGCCAGCCATCCAGACTCTTTCATTAATGGCATCCGAAGAGCAGACGAAGATTCTGGAGTTGTAAAATCAATTGCATCAACTTCGTCTTCTTCGATCAAATTGACACCTCTTGTTCTACTATTGTACTCTGCCAGTATTCCACGGTTAATCATTTGGGCATTCATTTTGTTAATACAAGTCGAATTATAGAGATTTGTTATAGAGATTGAGAACTATTTGACAAATAGTATAGCCTTACTCACGCTTACTTAATAGGGTTGTAAATTTCATACAGCCGTCGCCCAGCGATTGGGAAGTACATCTGGCAAAGAGCCATGTAATTAAGAGCAGCCCAGCTGGAGTGGCCAGGTATTGAATGTTCGAGACCGATAGGGTTATCGCTATCCTTTGACATTTAGTGTCCCTAAGGGTTATGCCGATTTATTGGTATTCGGATGACTTCTGAGGATGCGTTAGCATGACCGTTCATACTGTATTTATTATCCTGGCTTAAGTATTAAACTGAACTTACTATATTGATATCAATGATTGTGGTGGAGGCACAATACATATTGGTCTTTAGGTAAAAAGTTCAAGAACTCAAATTATATGTTGACATTTCTAAATTAATGTTCCTGAATTATCGCATTGAGATCATACTTACGTGTTCCAAAACATTTTAGAACATGTTGTTAGTTGAAATTATCCTGAAGGAATTCAACATATCTTCTAAATTTGCGTTTAAAGTTCCCACTTCAAGGTGAGACTGATCCAACTCACCTGACTCCTAAATCGAAACTGTATCAACTCAAAATAAACACAGTTTGCGAATACAATGTAAATAAAATCACAATGTTCCTTGAATTGTGAGAACGAAGAGGAAAGATCAAAGCAAATGGAGATCAATCGGAGGGATCACTGGAAGAGAAGCAAAAGGGGGTAGAAAGGGGGTAAAAGGGGGAGGATTGGAGGATTAGGCTTAACTTGTTAATTTCCTAATTAGTATAACTAAGGAGTGAGTGTGGTGTTATATCTGATAAAAATATATTTTATTTCTTCAACTATTATACGTAGATAAAGAAATAGACTGTACTAGAAATAGACTTCAAGTTTTAAGTACTAAAATAGCTGCAATGGAATAGCGTTTATCGCTAAAATTTATGTTTTTCTCTAAAATTCATGTTTGTCGCGAGAATTATTACTAAATTTTAATCATTGAATGATCTCTAGAATTTGGTTTATTACCTATATTAAAATAAAAATAACAACTATATAAAACAAAACTGACTGCTTGAACATGATTTTTATTGTACACACTTTAGAACCCTCGTTCGTTAGTTGGCAATCGCGCAGCGCAACTTTCATAACGGGTATGCTGCTGCCCATCCCCGCTCTGTGCATTTGAGTTACGCAGTTATAGGTAAATGTACCGCTATCTGTCGGTTCTAGTAACATAGTAGCCTTTGCATCTAGTACTGGGAGAGGTACTATTACTACTTTACCGGTACCCCCACCGTTACTAAACTAATTATGACGAGACTACTATTTTTATAGAGTTGATGTTGTAAGTAATAATTAATTCTAAATGTTACTTAATCTTGATGGATAACAATGAATACTTACTTTCATGCCATGGTGTACCGTCGGATTATAATCTTACTTCTCTCACCAGGTGTCATAAGAGGCGACTTAGGTACCGGATCCGACAGATGGCGGTATATCCATCAGAAACAGCGCAGCTCCAATACAGGATGGGGATGGGCAGCAGCATCCACGTCGCAAGATGCTCTACGATTGCCACCACGTCTGTCCAGTGCGCAAATATAGGCATAATCCTCTATTCTTGAGGAGGCTTAAGCCCAATAGTGGACTAACTATGGCTGATATGATAAATGTACGTAAAAATGCAGCTTAATTTTTTTTTACCACAAATATGGCAAACAAGCGAACGGCCTGCACGCTAGTAAGCTGTTACCACAGCCTGTGAACATCTACAAGACCAAGGCATCATTCTCGCGTTGCCGACCCTTTAAAAACCTCTTAATTCTTATTTTTGAAGAACTTCATACTGGAGTCAACCTCAAAAAGAGCAGAAGTATAAAAAAAACATGGCTGATATACAAATAAAGCGAACTTTCTAATATAAAATTTCCAGCCAACCCTACCTGTCTACATAATTCCGATGCTGAGATCGACACAAGGGCTATTTAGGAATAGGTACGTGCCAAAAACCCTGCTTTCCGTGTTATATACCCCGTTTACTTTTTACCGACCAAAGTTATATATCTAGGCAACATATTTGCTCGTTTTATATAACCAACTAGTACGTGTACATATCTTTATTTATATAGACCTCCTTTGTAAACTGTTCTTTAACGAACTTGTTCTACTTTTCTTACTTTTGTAGTGTTTGATCACGTAAAGTCGCGTTAAGGATACTTTTTAATGCTATGGTTATGCGATTGATGTAGAAGATTACTTTTAACACAACGCAAATGTAATAATCCTTTACTAATATTAATAAATGAATTCACTCGACATCGCATACGTTGACCTGATTCCGTGATAATGAGCTTAATGCAAGTGATATGGATATCAGACAATTAAAGAACTACTTATATAATATATCATAATTATATCAGCCATTGAGAATCTACTGCTGGACAAAGGCCTTTCCAATGAAAGGGGAATATTTCATATAATTGCCGCCCTGGGCAGATTACGCGACGGGGATGCTGCTGCCTATCCCCGCCCTGTGCATTCCTGATACAGGGAGAGGAACTTTTCTACACTGTCGGTACGGCTCAATTCTGGTATAATACATAAATACATATAAATAACCTTTATATAAAACTAATAACTATATAAAAATATCTATAAAATCTACTAACTACACCAGGCATAGGAACGCAAACGTATAAAATTAATTACCTCTAATATATAAAATTCTCGTGTCACAGTGTTAGTTACCATACTCCACCGAAACGGCTGGACCGATTCTTATAAAATTTTATATGCATATTCTGTAATTCTGAGAATCGGCTACTTTCAATTATCCAAAACTAACATTTAATTTTTTACTTTTTTGAAAAATTTTTAATACCCTTAATATTCACCCTTTTACCATCAACCCATATTTTTTAATAGTTACTTTAGTAATTTCATAATTTTTTATCATTTCTATTGCAGATAAACATTTAAAATAACGATAAAATAAATAATATTATCTATCTATCCCGGAAAACGGCAAAAAATTATGAATGTCGTACCTAATTACAATTTCCAATCCTGACTATTTTCATCCTCCAGTGGGGGTTTCACTAACACTTATTACTTGGTGTTAGTGAAACCTTTATCACCACCAGTTTTTCATACAGGTTCCTTACTGGTGATTCGCGTAATGAACCTAGAATAAACTTAGTCTTAAGACCCGCCTGGAGCCGGCAGACGCAGTGTCATCAGGGTCATCAGTATCAGAAATATAATTTAATCTGTTATGGAAATATTATTGTTTTAATGTATATGTAATAAAAAACTTTAAAATAAAAAAAATATCAAATAAATGAAAAAATATATAGGGGTGAACACTCCCTTAGAGGTTTGAAAAATAGACAGAAACCGATTTTCACACTTACTGAAAATGCATAAGAATTGGTCTTTTCGGAGGAGTATGGAACGTGAAGTACAAAGTTTGTGACACAAGAGATTTATATTGTATTAGAAAAGATATTTTTTTATGATTTTATGTCTTTTTTTATTCTTGCATAAAAGCGTCGCTCTTTTGAAAGAACTTCGACAATTCCGAAGTAACCGAAGTTCAAAAAGGACACTGACTTTAAACATTCGATTGAATTGTTTAAGGTAATTTTAATAAAAATAGAGTTATATTCTATTAACCCGCATATTTAACATCATAATAACTATCTCATATAATAATAACTATAACAATCGTTCTGATGATAGGGAAAGTTGCCAAATTGGATAGTTTCTGATAAAAGGTATATACTTGAACCTTATTAAGGGAATTTTCATTGTCTTTGCAGTCTTGAAAGATTTGAATTAATCTATGTAGGTATATACAATCTAATCCATCGATAAAATTTATATTATATTAGTTTTAAATTAGAGGAACAACAAATTTTAATATAGTGTGATCACACAACGCATGCTCTATGAACCTACTAATTGTACACTTAGTCTTAAGTTCTAGCTTCTGTATACATTTTACTATTGTGTTTTCAACAATTTCTGGTTTACCAATAAATAAATATATTTTTATTTTATTTATAACACAAACATTCAATTACTGGAATCTACTGTTAGAGATAGGCCTCCCTAAAAAAGGGGCGAATTTTACCCATAATTGCCGCGCTGTGCAAGCATGTGGGCAATCGCAGAGCGATGCTGCTGTCTATCCTCGCATGCATTTAAGCTGCACTGATTCGGGTGGATGTACCGCCATCTGTCAGTTCTGTACCTTAGTTGCCTCTTACGACACCTGGTGTAGTGGGAGGTATTAATCTACTCAGCCGGTAACTCACGGCTCTATGTATTATTCAGCTATATATAAGCTAAAATATTGTAAATTAATTGAAATTATTTCAGTACATTCTTACAAACTGTCGCGTTTATGATATTAGTATAATATTATAGAAGCCACAAGTCGAACCGTATTATAAATAAAAACTAAAATTTAATTGAAATGTGCCAAAAATATTATTCAGAAAAAATAAACAAGGAGATCGAAATGGCTTCCCTTTATAAGTCCGAACAAGCCGGCCTGCACGTAAACGATAACAAACAAAAATATTGCAGGAAAATAAAGCAAGTTTTGATGAAACCTCGTTAAGAACACGTAACGAAGTAAGGCTTCCGAGGTCTTAACAAGATGAAGAAGGAGAAACTTCGGTCACCGTCATAATCAGTTTGCTTATAGTGATTAAAACGGATATATTTTTTCTTTTCGCTTGTGGTGGATCATAGTATTATCGTAGCTAGACAAGTAATTAAGAATTATTTATTTATGACGGAAAAACTAAAACTTATAGTTTCTTAACTAAATATTATCTTTATCATCATCAAATTAGCCATTGGAAGTGCTGGATATAGGCCTCCCCAATAAAGGAGGTATTTTGCCTATAATTGCCGCGCTGGGCAAGCGTGTTGGCAATCGCAGAGCGTAGCTTTCGTGACGGGGATGCTGCTACTCACCACTGCCCTGTGAATATGAGCTTCACTGTTTCGGATGGATATACCGCCATCTGTCGGTTCTGGTACCTTAGAAGCCTCTTACCCTGAAGCCTCAGGAGGAGGTTCTATTCTACTCTGTCGGTACCATACGGCTGTTTTATTTTAAATATAATCTATGCATTAAACTTCTAGCATAATTAGGTAACGGTTTGTTCTTTATAGATTGATTTAAAACTGCAAAGGTGTATGTAGATAATTACCTGGATTGTTGAAGAAATGGCGCTGATTTTTCAGCAGACAAAGAGCACCAGCAAAATAGCAATATACTAGAATAACGACGTGTCTGATAAGGCCTCGGTAGCATTATGGTTGTGCAGTCTTCGGCATGGAAGAGATGCAGGTATTTTAATATAATCATTTATTTATTTTTTTCTTTTCGAAATTATTTCTCATTATTAGGCAAAACTGTGTTTTATTGTGTGCAAGTTTATTTTGTGTCACAACTTAGTTACGATCAGAAGAGCTGTGTTTATGGTACTTTGATGAGATTTTCCATGTCTTGTTATAAAATTTTTGTTTATTCTATTGTTCTTCTTACAATTTTCTATGCTATTTCTAGTAATATTTTTTATGTAGTTTTAGTAAGGTGTATAGAAGTTTTGTTTCATTTATATCTTAAAATAGTCGGTTAATACCAAATAAGATTGTTATAATCACTTCTGCAAAACTAATAAAGATGTCCAAACTTCTTGATCTCAGTTAACACCGCGGCACGCGCTTGTTTTGGGGAAAAACATAATGATATTATACCCTGTGGTATCTTTAACGTTAGAATGTGATAACGACACGTCCGATTGAAAAAATAAACCTAACCTTTTATAGGGCCAATAAAGTGGTTTCAGCTACACTTCCCAACATCTGACCGGCCCGACGGCGCAGATGGTAGCAACCCCCCCCAGAACAAATATTTGCATGATGATATTTTTGTGTTTGTTCTGTGTCTGGGTGTTAAATATTGTATGTGTATTTAAGTATTATATTTGTGGTTCTTCTGTTATATGACGTACGTAACACAGTGCTTTAAGCGACTTGTTTCGGAGTTAGATCAATACATGAGATGTTGTGTGAAAGATATTTATCTTTCTTAATGTTGAAAACGGTTATCGGAAGGTAAAGTAAGTTGCCACGACTATAAATTAATACTATATAGGAAATTGAGGCTATACAATGAATACTATTGATACTAGACTTAGGTACCTCACTGCCGGTAAAAATAGGTAACTATTTCTACCGGCATACAACAATGTTTGTATAGCTCTGTTCCGATTTCAAGGGTGAGAGAGGCAGTTATATTACTGGGTAATGTGATATAGTATCTTCAAGTCTCGAGGTTGGTAATGCGTACGTGATATGACTTGATCTCATACAAAAAAAACTGTTAATAATCGAAACAGGTTAGTATTATTATGAATAGTGAACATGCAAATCTTAAAAAATATAAGTGTTTCAATATATTTATACAGACGACTAGAATGTATATCATTTTGGTGTTTATTTTGTGCCAAAAATGAAAAAAAAAGCTTATTATTACAAATATGACCTATAGCATTGAAACGTAGTCTCTTAACATTGGTTCTATTGGCCAACTGAAAGTACCTCAACGAGCTATAGGGAGGGCAATACTCGGAGTTTCTGTGCGCGATCGCATCAGAAATGGGGAGATTCGTAACAGAACCAAAGTTATCGACATTGCACCGGTGGATTAGTAAGTGGAAGTAGCAATAGACAGGGCATTTGGTACGCAGAACAAATGACCGATGGAGTCGTAAGGTTCTGGAATGGAGACAACGTACCGGCAAGCGCAGCGTAGGGCGTCCACCCGCAAGATGGACAGACGATCTGACTAAAACCGCAGGATCACATGCCGCATACAACCGGTCCTATTTGAGATTACTTGGGGAAGCCTATGTCCAACTGTGAACGTCTTATGGCTGATATGATGATAATGATGATTATAAATAAATATTTAATGAACAATTAAAATCACGTTTCGACTAGTTTAAATTACACAACATTGTAAAGTGCGACTACTCATAAATAACAGTTTATTGAATAATAAATAATTACCTTTAGCGGAGCGGCCATGTTAAATTGAGCGGATGGCTACCCGAATTATTCCGGTTGTGACCGCACAAATCCGGTGCCAGCCGGTTTTCGGGCATTAAACGGGATTCGGGCGGATTTCAATGTACACCCCTGGACACTTATCATTATTCTGATCTCAGTATTTTAAATCACCTCATTATTACATATTTATGTATAAAACAATATAGTATAAAAATCAGTTCTCGCTGTTAGTCTGTCACTATGTTTGCTTAAGATTATGATGATTCAATTTGAAAGCATGCTTTCAAATTGAAGCTTAAATTGCACCTTTCTTTCTTAAAATATCTTAACAAAACTTCGTCTTTTCATCATCCCCGAACAAAAGATTGAAAACAAGCTGCTCACAATACTAATGAGCGATAGATACCTCTTTTTATAAACAGGGTTTCGAATTCTCTTTTATCGGATTGTACTTTTATCAATACTTTTACATTGGAAATGTTTTTCTAAAGTTTTACAAAACCATGCTCTTTTATAACTCTTAAAAATGTATAAAACCTATTTTTTTAAACAAATACCAGGATACGGTTGCGAATCGTAACTGTAACATCGAATAAAAATATAAACGTTAAATAAACCTTATTTTAAATTCGTCAAAATGACGTTTTATTAAAGATACATGTTTAATACTCTGTCCCATATTAACCACGTAAATATAGCATCAGTGTGCATAGGAAGTTAATAATAAGTCTTTTCTTACGTCTTAGTCAATTCACATCCGTACTTAAATTATATATGCGTAAGTAACTCTGTCTGTCTGTCTGTTACGCTTTCCCACCTAAACATCTGAAGCGATTTTGATGAAATTTGGCACAGACAATCTTTAGACTCTGGGAAAGGAAATAGGCTATTTTTTAAATCAAAATAAGGGTTGTGAGTGCTCGAAAGAGGGGATGTAAAGTTGTATGGAAGTATCGCTATTTTTAGAGCTAGAAACATGAAACTTATTTTTCAGGCTATTGATTCGATATAAATAAACATGACATTCATAGTTTAAATAAGTTAAGGTATCCACGCGTACGAAGTCGCGGGCACAGCTAGTTTGTATATATAAGTAAATATGTAATTTTTAATAAAAATTATTTTAATAATAATTTTTTATTCTTAATTTTTTTTTGAAAATAATATGATTAAAGAATATTTAGATTTGATTTTTTTAAATCTGCTAATGAATTTTTTTAATATGTTTTAAAAATATATTAGACTCAGGGATGCAAAGCTTAAAGTACTTATGTTACGGATATTAGACCACAGAGGCATTACAAATATAATTCTTAAACACATATTTATTGCACCCAAACAACGAATAAATTTTAATGTTAATCAGATAAATGTATGCCCTGGGAGACCCTTGATACCATTTATTTTACTTTGGAGTCAGACCAACTACCGGGATGCCGTCTCTGAATGAGTGTAGAGTTTATCAAAAACGACCCCTAGGGGTATTGCATATTAGGAAAAATTTAATAAATCCGGGATGCAGGTCACAACGTCATCATATTATTTGTAGAACGTCCATGATCTCCTCATGGACGTTCTACAGATAATATGATGACGATGATATAAGGCGCATTTAGTGGACGCTGTTGCATTAAACTGATTTCTGCCTCGAAAAGAATTTTAAAACTCGAAGGTAATACGCCACATTCAGAATAAATTTAAAAAATCCTAACAATCGGACGCGGTAAATACAAAGGTCGTCTACATTTGTACCTTTATCTCACCTATTTCTACCGCCAAAAAGCATTGCTGTATTCCGGTTTGAAGGGTAAGAGGAGCAGATAAATTATTAAGTAATGTGATATAATATCTTAAAAAAGGCAAGCCCGAGATGAAAGTTCTAACGCCATTAATGGTGCATTCTGGCTGGACGGCTGGTTGTCGCCAGCTGTTAGAGGGCTTGACTGACTACTGGGGGAACCATGGTATAGTCATTGATTAACCAGATCTTTAATTATTACTTCTGGTTTCACGGTGGTCGTAATTTCTTGCATAATTCGATCTGATTTTCATTACAATTAGTAAAAATCTGACATAAAATAATACCACAGAGAATATAATCAATAAAGCCTATAAATGTTCGATTCATTTAAGTATATTGTGTGTTAGTCAACAAGAAGTTGTGTGTTTGTGTGTGTATGTTTATTTTAATTAATTTCATGTATTTCCAATGTATTTATACATACATAAATCACACTTGTGTCTCATCAGGGCAGGCAGAGACTATAGATTCACTTGTTACGATCTTGGTATACCCCTCTCGCTTCCATTACTCGCATTACTCCTTACAAACGTTCGTTTATTCTTGGGACTTTAGGCCTGGCCCTTCTTCAATACCTCTTCTATCTGATTAAGATATGTTCGCTTAGGTCGTCTTATATCAACTTTTCCATTTACTTCCGTTCTATACATTTTTACAGTCATTCTACTTTTATACATACATCCTTTCTACATGTGCAAACCATCTCAATATTCCTATTTCTATTGTTGTCACAACAACATCTTTTACACCTAATTAATCTCTTATCACATATTTCTAAGTACTCGCATTTTAACAGCAATTATTTTACTCGCATTTTCCTTCAGCTATACCCAATATTCACTACCAAATGTCAGTGTTGGAACTAACACACCTCTATAAACAGTCGTGTCATTTTTGACACGTTTTAGCTGCCCATAAAAATGCCTACAATAAGTAAATATTCAATATATTTTGTATAGATAAAGGATGTATGTACGTTTTCGACACATTAACTTGAACTGTTTTTAATTTTACGTTCATCCGTCCTCGCAATATCCTTAAAAACGGGGAACAAAGTATTTGCTCTATTCGCAAATGTATAAATTATCTTCATAGCGGGGACCAGGATAATGTAATGAGATGTTTTGTCAGGTGAATTATTGATACAAATTCCTATCGTGTGTTACCAGCATGTATGAAACTGGTCTTTTTGTAATTTTTTATAAAAATGCTTTTACAAAAACATTTCTTTACGACGAAAATCCCCGTTTATTTTGATTAATGTGCCGTCATAAATTAATTTGGATTTTAATCCTATGAATTGGACATATTAAGGCTTATGTAGATGGGAGTGAATTAATTATTATGAGAATGTTATGTTGGAATGGTGGATTGGTTAAGAATTTTGTTTTGAACCGAAACATTACCAAAATGCAGTGGTCGTACTGCTATGTTCCAGTTTGAAGGCCCTGAAATTACTGGACAATGTGATATAATATCTTAAAATCACAAGGTTGGAATTGCATGAATATCTTTCTGATATTACGAGCATCTATAGCTGCGGTGACGCTTTCTATCACGACTGTTAGCTTGTCTACCTGGTCTAATAAAAAAGCACTGGTTTGTTACAGACTCTACAAAACTTCCGTAAAATAACTGTAAATTGAAACAAAAAATTTAGTGAGTAAATAAAACAAGCCGTTAAGTACCGGCAGAGTAGATTAGTACCCGGTACAGGGGGAGGCCTGTACCGGGTGTCGTAAAAGGCGACTGAGGTACCAGAACCAACAAATGGTGGTAGGGAGTTCAAATGCACAGGGCGAGGATGGGCAGCAGCATACCCATCGCGAAAGTTGTGCTCTACGATTGCCAGCACGCTTGCCCAGCGCGGCAATTATGGGCATAACTCCCCCTTTCTTGGGAAAGCCTAAGTCCAGCATTTGGACATTCTATGGCTGGTATGAACGCATAAATGTTAACCTTACTTTTCCAACAGCCATTCATCCATTATCTCTAACCTAATAAATCACTTAATGTCTATTTTCATTGGGTCTACTTTCTTATCTGACCTGTATGTCCCAAAAATCTGGCTTTCATACCGTAAGAGGTGGTACTGTTAAATTCACCCGACAGGAAAAGTCTCTAAGGGAGATTTATCACCACTAAAACCAGTCGAGTGCGAGTTGTAGTCGCATTGAGAGGATTCTTTGTGTCTTTAAATTTTCACTACTTTTCCCTTTTTCTGTATTTTTTGTACTTTTGATTATCTTGCGCTAGTAATCGTGTATTCCATTTCCGGCCAGGACAAACATCTACGAGTATGTCATGAACGTTTTTATTGTGATTTTCGGTATTTTTATTTGTGCTAGTAACGCCCCGTGATTTTACCCGGGTTCTAACCAAATCAAATCGAAACATTATAAAATTTTTAAATGTATTAATTGGTACACCTGATATGCTGCCTAGTACTTTATTATAAAATCTTATACTGTTGCCCTGAATTCATTATTTATTTTATGGAGCCGTATGGTAGGCCCTGCGAGCTTAGACTTGAGGTACCAGCATAGTAGAATAGTACCTCCCACTGTATCAAGTGTCGTAAGAGGCGACTACAGAGCCGAAACCGACAAATGGCATGGCAATGGCATTAAAGCGCTCTGCGATTGCCAACAGGCTTATCCGGCGCGGCAATTTTGGGTAGCTTCTAGCAGTGGACTTCCAATGGCTGGTATGGTGATGATGATAACGATCAGTATATTAATTTCTTTTTTTTTTCTTTTAGTGACTTTATTTGATTAAGCACCAACCAGTTTCTGCACTTATCTCGACAGGTCAGAAGAGTGAAATTAAAATGTTGTTTATATATATACGAGCATAAGTACATCACCCCAGTATCCTAACGAGGTATGCAGAGGTTATGGCAATATTTACATACCTCTCTTGCATCTTTACTTGCATTAATCTTTTTGGACACGCTTGTTTACTATTAGTATCTCGGACTTGTTTAATTAATACCTCTTCTGCCTGGTTACTGTCTCGAATAGGATTTGATAATTTCGATGAACAGAAAGACGCAATAGATGCTCGTAATATCACTAACGCGCTGCCAACCTTGCGATTTGAATATATTTTGTCCCATTACGCGGTAATTTCACTGTCTTTTCTCACCCACCAAAACGAAACTATGCGCGCACTGCTATTTGGTAGTAGAAATAGGTGAGTAAAGGATAAATGTAGACGACCTTTGTATAACGTCTACCTCATGTAGAAAATCTTCACCTCGCCTAACTCCTCTTTATTAAATACTAACGACTTCGTCCGCGTGGAATTTGTGGAGTTTTTTTGGGTACCATACCTCTTTACCTAAACTTATATAAACTTTGAATGTCATGTTTATTTATATCGAATCAATGGCCTGAAAAATAAGTTTCAAGTTTCTAGATCTTTCGACCCCTTTCAACCCTTCTTTCGAATGAAAAAATAGCCTATGTCCTTTCTCAGGGTCTAAAAATTGTTTGTGCCAAATTTTATTAAAATCGATTTGAGCGGGAAATCGTAAAAGACAGGCAGAGTTACTTTCGCATTTACAATATTAGTAGGGATGAATTCTAAAGCTAACAACGTAGAGCCTAAATTAAGCGACATCAACATTTTTCCACGAGGCTTGATGTAACTTATTACATTTAGTTGCACGGTAATCTAACTACAGGTGTTATTTTGAATGAAATTTAAATGAAAAACTGCACTAGCACTCCGTTTCGAGAACACGAGTGATGTCTATAAAGCGCCGCGACGACGTTTTGTTTTTAGCGCTGATGTTTATTTACGTTTATTTGACGAATTTACCAGCGCACCCTTTATGATGGATATTTCCGGTTTGTGTTGGAAAATGAATTTATTTGATTTGTACTTACCAACATGCATATTAAGCTAGAAAATAAAGTATAATATTTATGTGGTTATAAGGTTAAAAACTTTAAAGAACCTTTTTTTAAATATGTTAATATATCAACGCAGGGCCTAAACTATAAGGGTGAGAAACATGAAATTTAGCCCACGTCTTTTGTAATGTAGGAGAGTGGTAAGCAAGAATTTTTGAAAATTCACCCCCTGAGAGGGCAAAATATAGGTACAAATTAGTATGAAACTTTGCTGTTTTTGATGTTATTCCTAAGGAATTCAGTGTAAAGATTTTTCATTAAAATCATGTAATACGTGTGAAATATTTTTTCAAAAATCATCCCTTCCTCGAAGAGGGTGTAATAGGGGTGCAAAGTTTGTAAGAAAGTTCTACAATTTAATGCGGGTGAAACCGCGGTGCACTTCTAGTTAGTCTACATAAATATTTAAAAAAATTAACCCCTATAACCCTTGATCATGAGATCACGTGTGAACTCATGTTCGTGACTCAGGACTGTTGTCGCTAGTTAATTTTTTTGTTTTGTTTTCATCAAGCAGACTGTAAACTTATTCGCTGACTTAGTAAGGTAAGTAAATAACAAAATATGTAGGTTGCATAAAACCGGTCTTATTAAAACCAATTGGGGAAGTCCAGCAGTGTACATCCTAAGACCGATATGATAACGTTTATAAGAAATGATGTATCTACATTACATAAAAAATATGAGTACATGTGTGTTCTCTATACGCAAAGACCTCCCACGTCAACTGACCATCGGTAAGATAGTAATTAATCAGTAATATTACACCAAGGGACCGCCTTGAATACGACGTTGGGGTCCGTCCGATACAAAAAAGTTGCCACTTGGCTATTACACGGACGCCTCTCAATACAACTCTTGACCTAATTAGATCCCTCCCTTTGATTAGTCGGTTAACTAGATTTATATTACTTTTATAGCTTGGTGATTTTTGATTAAGTGATAGATTAGAGTAGTGAAATGTGTTTGTGATGCAATTATCTTTAAATTGAAGTCACTGAAAATGTTGTGACGATATTTTTTTTAAATGTATTCACATAAGTTACTTTACATTAGCTTTTAAATATATCATCATCATCATCATATCAGCCATAAGACGTCCACTGATGGACATAGGCCTCTCCAAGTAATCTTCAATAGGACCGGTTGTATGCGGCCTGTGTCCAGCGCGATGCTGCGGTCTTAGACAGATCGTCTGACCATCTTGCGGGTGGACGCCTTACACTGCGCTTGCAGGTACGTGGTGTCCATTTTAGAAACTTACGACTCCATCGACCATCGGTTCTGCGTACCAAATGCTCTTCCAACTGGCATTTCAACTTACTAATCCGCCGGTCAATGTCTTTAATTTTGGTTCTGTTATGAATCTCCTCGTTCCTGATTCGATCACGCAAAGAAACTCCGAGCATTGCCCTCCCCATAGCATATAAATGTTTGTTCTTGGGTGGAGATCGAAACTATAACCTTTGGAGCATAAGATAGGATTACTTCCATTTGTGCTTGGGGCCCTTCTAGAATATACATCACGTAAGAAGTAATACTAATAAACAGATTCTTGCCTGATGACATAATTTCTATGAATGAATTAACTAGCTGCCCTCTGACTGTCAGTGCACTATCACAAACACTACAAACACATTATTTTAGTACAACAGTAAACCGTGCAGTCCCTGCTTCTCAATTGAATACCTTGCATTAGTGCGGCTGGGCTCGCTCAGTCCTCTTTTATAAACTACGATTTAAGTGTCGACGACCACTCAAGCCGAGGTTATACCCTCAGAGGAGTCCTAAAATGACAATTGTCAGTCCTGCTCTGATCCACGGGGCACGTGGGTGCAATTAAAGCAAAGTGTAATTCATTAAACGGCATCGCACATCTCTTCAGTAGCACTGAAATTGAATTTGAACGTCTTAGTAGCCCAGTATTGAGTTTATCTGAAAGAACAAATAAACAAACTCAGTATAATACCCGACTAAGATAAATATAAAATTTAACGGCTTTAAAACGCAGTTTATTAAACTTTTTACATTCATCGTTCGACTTTTGGTTTAATAGTTTTATTTTGAGCAGTGAACGCACAAATGTTAGAAAATCATCATAGCAGCCGTAAAACGCCCACTGCTGGACATAGGCCTCCCCAAAAAAAGGGGAATCTTAGAAAGTTTTAAATATAATATATATTGCTATCTAAAGGCGATAGAGCAGTTGTTACAGGTAGACATTAAACAAAAAAGTTTCGGTGCGTTCTACGTACGTGCAACCGGCGTTCCTATATGGAAAAATGAATATATGTTGAAAAGTACTCTTAGGTTAGGTAATATCAAAGAAAATCTTGCTTTGGAGTCAATATAAAACAAAATCGTAAAATACCTTAGAGAAAAAACAAAATGTATTGATTTATAACTCACAAAACTTCGCGATCTGCGATTGCCAACACGCTTGCCCAGCGTGGCAATTATGTACAAAATTTTGCTCTTTCTTGGGGAGGCCTATGCCCAGCTGTGGGCGCCCAATGGCTGATGTGAGGACTATCAAACCAACCAACACAGTGTATAAATTAAGATAAACTAGGACAGTTTGATTAATATTCACACTGCACAAACCACATAATTTACATTAATTGGTTATGCGTGGAACATCAGTGGTAAATTAAATATTAATATGTAATTAGTTGCGCCCTGCGGTTTCATTCCCGTTAAGTTATTGAACTGAAAAGTTCCATTTAACATTGCACCCCCGTTTTAACCTTTTTGGGGAGAATTTTCAAAAACCTTTTCTTAGTACTCACCTCCGTTATAAAAAGAATGTCTGTACAAAATGACACGTTTTTAAACCTTTATAGTTTAGGCCCTGAGTTAATATGTTTATATAAATATATAGATAAGCTAGTAAACGCATTTGCTTAATTATATGCTTCGAACAGTTTTTCAATTTGATACATACACATACATCACACCTATGTTCCACCGGGGTAAGCAGACACTATGGATCTCCACTTGTTACGATCTTGGCATACCTGTCTTGCTTCCTTTACTCGCATTAGTCTTTTCATACACGCTCTTTTATTCTTGGTACTAATGACCTGCCTCTGTAATAGATACCGGGTTAAGTTTTGTTCGATACCGTCCTACACTATATCTTTCATTCTCTTCCGTTCTATATATATGTGCAGTAATTCTGCTTTCATCCATCCTTTCCATATGTCCCAACAATCTTAATATTCCTCTGTCTATTGTTGTCACAATCATCATGTTTCACACCACATCGATCTCTTATCACGCTGTTCTTTAATGTAACTATCAAACTTACACCATAGGAAACTTAATACTAACCTAATATTATTTATTTTATAATTCTAAGTATATATCTTTTTATATTTAAAATATACAACGCTTTATGCATATTAACTACATGGTTTCGGATGGATATACCGCCATATGTCGGTTCCGGTACCTAAATTGCCTCTTAAGATACCTGTTACAGGGGGTACCCCCTCCTATATTATTTATATTCTACTCTAACCCGTACCTCATGGTCATTCATATAGTTTGGCATTTATTATACTATATGTAGATAAGACAATTTGTATCTATTTACATTGAAGTTATCGTTGATAAAATTACTGTTTATAGATGTATTTAAAAAATAAATAAAACATTATCTCACCAGATTTTTTATGCTGTGATTCTACAACCAGTTAATCTGAAACAAACCAAATAACAATTAACACAGAGTAAGCAGTAAAAATATTTAAAACATTTATAGACTAAATGAGAACACACATACTAAATCATCAATATTAAACCAGCTGTAGAAATTAAGGGGGTAAGTTGCCCATAATTGCCACGCTGGACAGTTGTGGTGGCAATCGCAGAGCGTATCGACTGGAATGCGACTTCTCATATCCGCCCTGTTGAATTTTAGCTACGCCATTTAGGGTGGGTATACGTCAGTACGCCATCTGTCGGTTCCGGTTTCTTAGTCGCCTCTTACGACTTCCGAAACAGGGCTTCTCCTAATAGTGGTTCTAAATGTATTTAATATTGCTAAATGATTTCTACCCATCAGGATGTATGCACATACAGATTATATTCATCGTCATATCAGTCGTTGGCCGTCCACTGCTGGATCCCTAAGTGATCTACAACAGGACTGGTTGCATGCAGCCTTCGTCCAGCGCAATCCTGTGGTTATAGTCAGATCGTCTGTCCACCTTATGGATGTGCGTTCTACGCTGCGTTTTCCGGTACGTGGTCTCTAAACCAGATCCTTACGGCTCTATCGACAATTGGTTCTAGGTATAATATACCTTACCCACTACCATATTTAATTGCTTGTGGTAAATTAAATTAAATTATTATTAGTAAATTTTCCCAAATAAACCAAAGACTTATCATGGCTGCAGTTTTTCAACTCAGTACATCTTTTATATGGAAGCAGCCAGCCACTCAAACGTCAACGCTTCCCAGGAAACCAATATACTTGCAAATTCAAGCCTTTATGCAAAGGAGTTTTCATATCGTAAATAATATTTATGATTCCTCTGCGCGAATGAGGTGGCACGAATATAGTTTCACTGTGTATAAAGATTTTATATCAGGCAAACATGATTAAAGACGCCCGCTATTTCGCAAAGGTATTGACGCAAAGCGTCCTTTGTGGCCTAGGGATAAAATTAACAGAGACTTTGTGGAGCTATACTCGTAAATCCTTGACGGGCCTGATGGCGCAGGTGGTAGTGATCCTATCTTGACCCATGACAAAAATGTATACGAAGAATTCGTCTGTGTTGTTAAATATGTATATAAGAAATATTATTAATTTTGGGGATCACATGAAGTAGACTTCGTACAAAAGATCACCTGCATTGGTACTTCACTCTCACTTATTTCTACTGCCAAATAGCAGTGTTCGCATTGCTGTGAGAGAGGCATAAGCGGCAGAGAATTTACTGGGTAATGTGGCATAATATCCTAGTCACAAGGTTGCCACCGCGTTAGTGATATCCTAGTAATATCAGGCTGTGGCGACCGTCTACAGGCAGCAGTGACTATATGCTTGTGTCAACTTCTAATAATAAAAAATAGAAATTAATAAAGCACAAATTGTTTAATAATAAAGTAATGTTTTATTTATTACGCCCTTTACAATATAAGAACCAATATGGTTTAACTAATTACACATTTGTCTTACCTGAAAATACAAATAAACGACAATTAAATTTTATTTATTTCGCCACCTCAATTATATTCTTCATTTTAAAATGTTGTAATATTAAAATATATAAATAAATCTAAACATCGATCCGCCATTGAATCACGTGATGCTCTTTGATGCGCATCCTATCTACTTTCATTCAAAGCTTAAATTTTAAATTATAAAATGATATTTCACTACATATTTATGATTCCTCTGTTGTCTGATGTCCATAACAAAACCGAGTCAGGTATGAAAGATTGTGCAAATTAAAATAAAAGTTTCAAATAATTTCTGTTAAAAACGCAGTTAAAATAAGACACGGTATGATATTTACGTTTTTATTATCCTTATCTTGATTATCATAGCAATCGTGAAACTTCCATTGACAAAGGTGTCCTCAAGAAAGGAAATTTTTACCCATAATTGCCGCGCTGGGTAGCGTAGTGGCAATCGCAGAGTGAAACTTAGTAAGTTGTGACAGTTCCGTATAGGAAATAAAAAGCCATATTTACTTCACGAGAACATGCTTCAGGATAAAAAGGTGCCAGGATAAAAGAGTAATAAACAAACTAAGAGACAAATAATTATGTTTTAATGGATTTAAAGTATTAAAAACGCGCCAAAGTTACAAAAGAAGTGACAGATCATTGCGGGAAATGTAGGGATGTGCATACAATCAATTGAAAGTAAGGATGTGAGTGATTGGTTAATTTTCTCTCGGCTAATAATACATACATGCGTATGAAACTCACAATTTATGTATATAATATATCGAAGGGTAGATGTGTACATCAAAGGTCGTGGTTTCGATGGTATTTGTGTTTGTTCTATGTCTGGGTGTTGAATATATTATCTACTTAAGTATTATATATGTGATTCATCTGTGTCTAATGTCCGTAACACAAATGCTTTAACCGACTTATCACAGAGTCAGGTCAATAATTTCATTATTATCGGATTGATATCAGAAATTATTTAATAAGGATTTGTTTTATGCATCGGAAAGTGCTAAATTTTATATTGTAATATAAAATTAATGATTAGAAAAATACATTTAGTTAAAAAAAACAATTTACAATACTTTTATACTCAGCTAAGCGCTTGAGACCTGAAACTTTTTTGTTGTAATCTTATATTTTTTAGTTACAGTACCCCGTTTTACTTGCGATAAATTGTAAAACGTACATACTAACTTTGACCCCCCCCCATTTTACCTCATTAAAGAAAGATTTTGGAAAAAATGTTTTACGCGTGTGTCATAACTTTCAATGAAAAACCTTTATACTGAATTTTATTCAATTTCCTTCAAAAACAGAAAAGTTTTATACTAACTGTGCAGATTCGCGAGAAGGATGCTGCCTATCCCCGCCCTGTAGTATTTAAGCTGCGCTGTTTTGAATTACTTAGTCGCCTCTTACGACACCTGGTGCAGATATACTATCCTATATCCTACTGATATCCAACTGCGATTAATATAATATTTGTTGATAAATTAATATTATTACAAATGACAGACGTCTGACAGTCAGAGTCTAGAAGAGATCTACAAGTAAGAGTGAGTTAACATCATGTGGAAGTGTCACAGGGCGCGTGATGAGTGCGTTTGGCCAGACACCTTCATAATACTTCTTAAGAAGCGCTGGAATTTATGTCAGAATAGTCCAGTGAATGTTTTTATCCGGAATAAACATGAGTCATGGTCTTAAAAGACGGCCTGAGGGAAAAAGCCGGCTGGGTGTGGAGCCAAAAGTACGTGCCTAAACTTTGTTTTATAAAAGGTAGTGATCACGTCTTCCTAAAACTAGTATTGTGTATCAAGTGACTATAGTAAGTTTTCTAACTTTTATTTCAAAAAATGTGATTTATTTCCTATTCTACTTCGAGGGAGGTAAGAACGTTCCAAAAAATAGTATCATTTATTTTATATATTTCCTATTATTATTTTTATATTCTATTTATTCCAAATCTACAGCTACAGCTTTTATATTTTAATTAACAATATAAAATAGAAAATTTACAGTCAATAAAGGATTTTACATATGTATTTTTATATGTGGTAATTTTCTGTACTATTTTCAGCACATCCAATGTGGTGCAAAAATGTGGAGCGCCAAGTCGTGGGTCCATATGTAATTATGTTAGTGGGTGTTAAATACGTATTTAAATAAACATCATCATAATAACAGCAATTGGCATTCTACTGTTGGACATAGGCCTCCCCAAGAAAAGGGGAATTTTGTCCATAATTGCCGCACTAGACAAGCGTGTCGATAATCCCAAATTGTATGTATGTTTGTAACCGACTCATTCGAAGTCGATTTTGGCCCACTTTAGACGGACAGATTTCATTGAAACATTATACACATATCAAGAATCGGTGCCAATATAATATTTCGATTAGATAATCTTACTATTTCGATCAGGATCCTCAATATGAAAGAAATTCCTCTGTGTAAGAGCAAGTGAGGTCACGTAACCCGCGCATGCGTACCGTCTACCTAATTTCCAGCCTAAGTACTAATCTAGTTAATATTATTTAACAATGAATTGAACTAAAAAAAGAAAAATGAAATAAAGTTGAAAGTAATACGAAAAAATACGCATTTAAAATACGTGAAACTAGAAAGGACTTTTTATAACAAAGTGAAAGTAATGATGTACCAAAAATACTAGTAAAATTCTGTACGAAGCGTGGGGTGCGTTGCGATATTTTTTGTAGAGCTAGCAACTCGCGTTCTTTTCTGAATACGGATACTTCGTAATAATAAAGTATTTTTTACTACTTAGTTTGATGAATTTTAAAAAGCGTAATCTTTTATTTTTTAATATATATTATGAGGTCAGCAAACAAGCATTCGGTCCGCTTGATGGTAAACGTGACCGCAGCATATAGACGCTTGCGTCATCACAAAGATATCACAAGTATATTGCTAGATACTATGTCATATTTACCCAGTAATATCACTGCCTCTGTCACCCTTCAAACCGAAACACAGCAATTCGAATTTAGCGGTAGAAATAGGTGAGAGTGAGGTACCGATGCAGGCGACCTATGTAGGAGGTTTCATATAAAAACCGTACCCTATGTTAGAGTACAATGGCCACCCTAAGTTAAACGTATGAATTCATTTTTTATTTGGGAACGCCTGACCAAGCAGAGCTAAAGTTATTTATAGTTGTTTTTGTTATCGAGGCGCTTCGTTGTTGGCGAAAGTCACAGGAGTGTTTTTCTTTTTTTTTATTTCGCTCGCGGTTTAGTTGCTTTTCGTTGTTTCAGCTCACAAGTTGGATAAAGCACGGGTAACTAACTTTTCTCTACATTCACTATAAAGCCTAGTTCTCACTAGGCTAGTATTTAGTAGAGTAGCGAGTAACTTACTGGCTAAAGGTGTGTGAACCTCGAAAAAATAGTCGAGTAGTTTCACTAAATGATTTAGTCGAGTCAGTCAGTCATGGATTTCGCGCCCCTTAGGCGTGGTTGGACTCCAGGCAGTGGCCCTTGCGCCCTGCTTCTTTTTTCTGTGACCCCACGGGGTCAAGGGTGATGTGGGAGTGACGGGTGTGTACGCAGAGGATTATTTTTAGATTTAGTCGAGTCAACCTATTTTCCTCTATTTAATCGGGCGAGTAGCGTTTTCCACCACGCATTCTTGTTCACTGGCTCACCGACTAAACAAGTCCAAACTTGTTGTTTGGTCGAGTTCATTATTAGCATATTAGGTGCAAAAATATCGTTTCACTGAAGCGAAGAAACAACTTTAAAATTTGTTTCCAAATATGTTGAAAATAAATGCTTGTGGAATATCAAGTGTCCGTGTTATAAAAACAAACAAATGAAACAATCCGCATATTTAAATTTACAATAAATATACCAAGATTAAGTGAAAAGGAAATTTAATCGAAAATTTTATTATTTTAAGTATAATGTGAAATACATTGTACTTAAAATAATAAAATTTTTTAAAAGAATAATACAAATATCTCTTAATAAATATTTTAGTAAATATATTACCTTTTGTTTGTTTACTTAGTTACCAACCTGTTCTTCTTGCTAAACATCTCTCACTTGTGTACTGTACTGTACTGGATACGCAGTGCGAACGATTTCGGTGCAGTAGCAAGTAGTTAGGTAACTAAACTACTCGTTACTCTACTAAATTACAAACCCAGTGCGAACTAGGCTTAAGAGTAGGTCTATAAAAAAGGAAGAAAATATAGGCTCAATTTAGGGTTCCGTAGACAAATGGTAAAGAACGGAACCCTTATAGATTCATCTTACCTGTCTGTCCGTTCGTATATCGAAGTTTTATTCTGAAATTTTTAGAACTATACTATTTAAACTTGGTTAGTTAATGTATTCTGTGAATCGTATTCAGCTTGGCACACAAAAATTTTCGGGTTCCCCATACTTAGAAATGAAACTCAATTTTATTTTTATCAATTCCATATGAGCTTATGGGGTTTCCATGGATAGATAAAAATAACACAGGTTTTTAATATATTTTTTTCTAAACTGTTAGTAGTAAATTGCGTCAGAAACTCTTCTATAGTAGTCCCTCCTATAACTTCTAAAATAGGAGATTGATAAAGTTTAAAATATTATATAATGTACGTTACCATTCAAACTTCTACTAAAAATTGGCTTGCATGAGATCTAGTAAGATTTTCCTTTAATACGTATTATATCATAAACTTTTATTATCTTTCATTGAATCAACTCAAAAAAATAAAACTGTTTGTTATGTTTATTTATTAATAACTTAATAAAAAAAAGAATTATTAAAATATCTATCAAACAACGAACTACTGGCACTTTTATATTGTTACTGCCACGGAAACTACCAGGGGCGAGTTCAACCCACACTTTTTTTATAGCTATGATTTTTATATGACTAAGTAGACAAACAAACATACGGTCCGCGTGACAGTAAACGTCACTGTAATCTATAGATGTGTTATCACAAGGATATCACTAGCGCGTTACCGACCATGTGACTTGAAGATATTATGGCGCATTACCCAACAATAACGCTGCCTCCCTCACCATTAAAACTGGAATTCTGCTAATAGCGCTGCTTGGTGGTAAAAATAGATTTGAGTGAGGTGCTCATGAAGACATCCTTTGTATAATATCTTACTATTAGCTTCGTAAGTATATTGAAAGGGGAAAAAAATAGCGATAGTTGACAGAGAAAAATACTAAAAGACAGGCAGGCAAGGACTGCCTGTCAATCCCACATTTGTTTGTATAAGGTCTTCCTCGAGTTTTATGGCCTTTCAATAACAAATGGTCATTACAATATCACCATGGGATAATAAGATCTATGGAGTCAATGTTGAGTTACACTTATTAGATTGATTTATTAAACATTAGACAAACCTTCTTTTTTAACGGCTTAAAAATGAGGTTTATTTAACTTCATACATTTATTTATATACATTTATTTGATCTGTCGTTTTATTGTTAGTAATAAGCGCTTCATCATACTAGCCATTGAAAATCCACTGCTGGACATAGGTCTCCCCAAGAAAGGGGGAATATCACCCATAAATGCCGCGCTGGGCGATTGCAGGTTTCGGATGGGTATACCGCCCTCTGTCAGTTCTGGTACCTTAGTTGCCTCTTACGACACCTGGTACATGGGGAGGTGCTGTTCTATTTTTACGGCATTGCCAGTATCTCACGGCACTGCAGGTAGCTCAATGAATGCGTAAATGTAAAAAAAATATTAAAAACTACTGTGTTAAAAAAATGCACCTAAAAAGACGGTAACGAATTTGTCTACAAATTTCTGTACAAAACTATACTTCTTTATCATGTCTCTATTTTGCTAAACAATCTACCAGTTCAACTACGTCATCGATATTATATAGATTTTTTGTTTAATTAATTGTTGGTATTTTAGTGTCAAAAGTTCATATATTCCATTATTTATTAACTGCAAAATACAATTTCACCCCAAAATTGTCTAACTCCTATTTCACGTGGACGGTGAAAAGGCCGCGAGCGATAACAAAATAACATTGGTGAAACAAGCATTGTAAACAAAAACCGGGATATTTCGCAAAACGAGAAAAACCCAATAATACTAGACAACGTTTATTTTAATTTTGCGAGTTGTTTCGTCGAGCTGTTCGTTTGTGAGGCGTATAGATGTCCTCGTTTGCCGTACAAATTAAATTTCTTTTCAGCTTCTGTAAACATTAGTATAAATTGGGCCGGTGATAATATAGGTAAGTGGGTAAGGCACTTTCTATTTTCGATAACGAAATTTGTTTGAGTAAATTTATTTATATTTTGTACTAAATTAGAAAATATACGAAATATGCCCTATTTAAGATCACTTTCTAAATTATTTACGAAATAAGAGTGTTACAAGCGTTGATAAGGAAAAACATACATTGTGTGTATATAAAACGGAACTTTAATAATGTTCTCAGTTTTAATGGAAGAACAGAGAAGAGTACGAAATGAGATAGGAAGGTGATAGAAAGAAAAGTGGATAAACACGGAGGTTTCACACATACCTATAACATTTGAATACATATTTTTTACATCCGTGACGTGACGTGTGTAGAAAAGTACCTCCCCGTGTACCAGGTGTTGCAAGGGTTCACCGAGTACAGGAACCGACAGGTGGCGGTAAATCCATCCTAAGCAGTGTAGCTCAAAAAATGTATCAGGGTGGTAATGGGCAGCAGTGTTCCCGTCACGAAGCTACGCTTTCCGATTGCCACTATGTTTGAGGACGACAACGAGCGACCTCGGGCACCGCGCAGGACGACCCGAATAAGCTAAGCAAGACGTTTCGTTACTAATTTAACCCTACGTTTTTAAAACGTTCCAAGTAATCATATAAGGTAGGTAATAAAATAGATCTATTTGAACAAATATTGTTAGAAACTAATGTTAATATATTGTCATTATCTGAACTATGGAGAAATGAACACTGTATTAAATCATTTACTTTATCAGGATTTACATTGGCATCTTATTTCTGTCGTAATTACAGATAGGGAGATGGAGTTTGCTTAATTACAAAACAAAATTTAGTTTTTTTGGTCAGAATTGACATTGTTAATTATTAAAAATACATATATTTAATAAAAACAAAACTACGCCGGTTTTTCTAATTTTATGAGGTCACATAATCTTAATCAGTCAATAGATCAACCAACTAGGGTAACTAGAAATCCATCACTATGAGTAGACTGTACTGTTCACAAACTATAAAGCCTTCATAGAAAATATGATGTAATCGATTATGGAATCTCAGACCATAGAGCATAATTAATATAAAAATTGATGCAAATAATTTACTATCATCCCAAAATATCACATACTGTAAACAAAAAAGATTATTTACCGCTAATAATATAAATAAATTTTAAATTTCATTAAATAAAATAGATTGAAATAACATAATACATAAAGATTAAGGTCTAAATCAAAACTATGTACATTTTGAGCCAGTATTAACTTAGAAATTGACTATAAAATAAATGAATGCAATTCAGAACATACAAGACTTCCTTATTAAACTTAGATAATAATTATAAGTATACAAAAATAGAGTTATTAAATTTAATCTTTTAGGTCTGAAAATAGACAAACTTAAATTGAAAACCACACATATAATAGATTACATAAAATCAAACTATGCAAAACTCACATATGCCCTAATCCACATAAAACACATGATAAATACTGCCACGGCTCTGTCGGCCCACCACGCCCACGCCCACGCGTGACTCAAATACGGTGTCATGTTGTGGGGAAATAGTGTCGACGCTCAACACCTATTTATCATGCAGAAGAAGTGTATCATATTTTTGGTAAATATAGATAATTATACTAGCTGTAGATCATACTACAAGATACTATACTGTCACTTCCCAGTATATATATTAACAATTTATGTTTATTTACCTATAAAAATAAAAATAATTAATTTATTCAGATTAAAAATACACTCAGCATTAATACGCGTGATAAAAATCAATTAAAATACAAAGCGATAAAAATATTTAATAAACTACCTCTGGAAATACAAATATACCATATCCCAATAGACCTAAATAGATTCCAAGTTACATTTAAAAATATTTAATAATAACTCGTTTTATTCAGTAAAATAATACTTAGATTATAAGTAAGACTTCAAAATAAATCATGCGTATTAATAATAATATAAATATAATTAACTCAATAACATATTGATTATATTTGTACATATTGTAATTTTTATTTATTTGGTTGTAATATTTACATGTATGTTATAGTTAGATTTTAGTTTATTTAAAGTTTTTATTAAATATTATGAGCATTGTCCGGTACGCTTCTTTTGCAGTGCCTGAAAAAGGCATCTAAGTTATAAGATCACAATAATTGTTAGACCTAATGTACATACACTTAGATAGCAAATAAATATTTAAATCTGAATTTTCAGTGGAGATCAAACCTACGACCCAAGGCGTATACGATAGGCAGACTATTGAATGCTCGATCGGTATTTGGTTTAAAGGCACTTGTTTTTTGTAAGGATGAGATATTTTTATAGACACGCCACCGTGTTTTCAACAGCTGAAGAGTTATGCCTGTTTTATATTGCCAATGCCCTTGTTTTTGTCTTACTTTATTGCGTTCTGATTTAGGTAGTAGCGAATAGCGATTTATTTTGGATCCTCCAATGTTTTACGTCCATTCTTTTGTTTTATTGGTTCTGAAGGTAAAGGAAGTTCGAATTCTTCATATTGTCATATTAACTCTTAGAAGTCCACTGCTGGAGCCTTCCCAAAAGAGGGAGAATTTTGCTCACAATTCCCGCACTGGACAAGTGTGTTGGCAATCGCAGAGCGCAGCTTTCACGACGGGGATACTGCTGCCCATCCCTGCCCTGTGAATTTGAGCTACACTGTTTCAGATGGATATATGGCCGTCTTTCGGTATTGGTACATCAGTCGCCTCTTACTGTCGCCTCTAATCTGTAGATATTCCTAGGGATGATAAGTCTATTAAAAGTGTTCAATATTAAAGCAAAGCTCAGATCTTTGATTGTTCTCACATAAAGTTGAACAAGTGAAAGAGTTTTTACGAGAGATGGAAAGTATGAAGAAGGTATTGAACGGAGAGTGAAAGCTGGAAATAGTGCCGATAGAGCCTTACATATTTTTATGGGTATCCAAAATGTGTCAAAAAGGGTACGACTGATGACGACTGACATATGGTAGTGAATTTTGGGTAGAAGAAGCACGCAAGTAGAATAAATCCTGTTAAAATGAGAGCACTTCGAAATATGTATGGTGTGAGTTTGAGAGATATATTAAGCAATAGTGTAATGAGAGATCGATGTGGTGAAAGATGATGTTGTGACAACAATAGAGGAAGGAATGTTAAGATGGTTTGGACATGTTAAGGAAGCAAGTGGAGATCCATAGTCTCTGCCTACCCTAATGGGACACAGGCGTGATGTATGTTTGTATGTACTTAGATTTTAAATATAACAATATTAAAGGTGCATGATTCTAAATCCCAAATAAACTAATTCACATTAAAAATAATAATAAATGAGTAACCGAGAGAGACCTTTTTCTCAAATGAAAGTTTCTAAGAATTACGTCTCAGATGAAAAATGAAAAATTTCCCAACAGTACTTCAATTAAGTAGGTAAAGAAAGCATAATTAAATTCAGAAATTGATAATTTGATTTGAAACACAAATGGTTTTTGTGATGCCAATCAAATGAACATTGAGTTTCTTTTTTAATATCTAATGCCGTTTTATATAATTACTAAGTAAATTCACATAATATTTAGTACATTGGCCTTACTTCGTGATAAGTCGCTTAAAACACAGGACATTAGACAATATAGGTATCAAAAATATATAATTTAAATACATATGTAACACCCAGACACAGAACAATCAAATAACATCATATAAATATTTAACCTAAGTGGCAATCGGTCCCACGACTCTTAGCAAATAAAATAGGATCACTGCCATATGTGCCATCGCGCCAATTAATCTTAAAATAATAATGAGATTGTCTGCCTGAGTTGTACCATTAGATAGCGGTTTATCCACGCAAAATAGAGTAGCACAAATGCAAATGGGATGGGCAGTAACGTCTTCCTCGACAAACTTTTATCGTCACCACATATGCCCAATGCGCTAATGGACAAAAACGCTCTGATGATTGAAAAGTGGCAATTAAAGGGTGGAAGACATATAAAACTATTTAGTCCAAAGAATAATAATAATAAATTCTCACAACATCTCATATATTGTCACTCATATAACATCTCATATCTGATTGTACTTTCGTCCATCCTTTCTACATGTCCAAACCATCTCAACAATCCTTTCTCCATTGTTATCACAACATCATCTTTTACACCACATCGATCACTTGTTACATTGTTCTTTAATCTATCTCTCAAACTCACACTATACATACTTCAAAGTGCTTTCATTTTAACATCATTTATACTAATCGCGTGCTTCTTCTGCCAAACCCAACATTTACTACTATATGTCATTGTTGGAACCAACACACCTATATAAAAAATGTACCTGTAATTATTTTTAATGACGTGGTAGTGCCCTACAGCACATGCGTTAAGAATCTTGGCCTATTTATCGACTCTTCCTTAACCTGGGAAACACATGTTAATGAAATCAGCAGTAAGGTTACTGGAACGCTTCGTGCTCTCTATCGATTAAAATATTTTCTTCCTACTAAAACCAAAACCCTTCTTATTCAATCCTTAGTTTTACCCATAATTGACTACGGTGACGTGTGCTGCACTAATATCTCTCAAGAACTCCTTAATAAATTGGATCGTCTATTAAACAACTGTCTTCGTTTCATTTTCGGCTTGCGTAAATACGATCATATTTCTCATTACCGTTCTCTTCTCGGCTGGCTTCCCATTCGAGAACGTCGCAAAATTCTAGTTCTAACCACACTATTTTCAATACTTTTTGATCCGTACGCACCAATTTACTTAAAGGACAGATTCCAATTCCTATCTTCCTCTCACGAACGTAATCTCCGTTCTTCTAATACTCTTTCGCTCTTAACTCCTTCTCATCACTCTAGTTTTTTGACAAACTCTTTTACAGTGACAGCTATACGACTCTGGAACGAGCTTCCGTTGAATATTAAGCAATCCCCAAACAAATTTAACCTGAAACGCTGTCTCCGTACTTTATTTACTGATGCTGCTTCTCTAACTTTATAACCCTATTTCTGATGTACGTTATCTTATATATATATATATATATATATTAGTTTTGTGTAATGGTTGACTGGGAGATAATGCCATCTGGCATTAAGTCCGCCATTTGTACATTTTGTAACATTTTGTGCAATAAAGTTGAATAAATAAATAAATAAAAAAAAATAAACAGCCAACGGAACAAAATGTCATCATATAAATATTTGTCCTGGGTAGGGATCGAACCTTTGGTGTACAAGATAGGATCACTACCATTTGCGCAATCGGGCTCTTGACGGATTCCTACGAGGTAATACTTGTTTAACACAAACAGTTGAAAAACAATTTAAAGCTATACTACAATAAATGGATCTATTAAGTGATTTAACACACTTTGTGTTTTAAAAAACTGTGATAATGGAGGTAAAGAAAGTGCTGCCAATTCTTCAAATAATAAAAAAGAAGAAGAAAAACCGGCCATAAAAAATGCAGAGTAGGTGATTCGTCTAATTCGAATGTCGCTTAAACCCGAAGTGATAAATGACTTTTCTGTCATGATAAATAACACTGCAGGATTTACTGAAAAAAAAATAAGGGCACTTTTCACATTTTTTTACAATTGTCTTCTGAAACTAACAGCATAAAACGTAATTACGCAGATGTGCCCAACAAGTTGATTTAATGGCATTCTTAATCGCCACTTCAACAAACGTTGTGAGGCGACTGAAGTACCGGCACCGACAGATGGCGGTAAATCCTTTCGAAACAGCGCAGCCTAAATATGACATGTTAAGGATAGACAGCAGCAACCTCGTCACGAAAGATGCGCTCTGCAATTGCCAACACGCTTGCCAAGCGAGGCAATTATCAAAATTCCCATTTTCTTGGAGAGGCCTATGTCCAGCAGCGAACTTCCAATGGCTGTAATGATGTTAGGCTACGGCTTGGATCAATTTACCGTTTGGTTTTTGTTTCTCCTACAAAGTCTCGTACATTAACCTAACTCCGCGGTAAGTCGCTTAAAGCACTTGTGTTACGGACGCCAGATCACAGAGGAATTACAACTATACTATTTAAATACATATACTTAACACTCAGGCACATGACAAACACAAATATAATCATATAAATATTTGCTCTGTGATGACATCAAGCCCGTCGTAGGCGCACAATCTATACTGTGATCCTATGAACACAACTGTCTGCGCCATCGGGCCCGTCCTGTCAGCGCTAAACTTTATTAGGTACAAAAATGTCGACCTTTGGCTGAATGGTCGAATAAATTCAAGATCTTTAAAGCTTTCTTATATTGTTGAGTGGCAAGTAAGACTACAATCTTTGTTGCTACCTATTTTGTGGGGTACCTGAATATTGAATTAGCACTACCCACTCTATCAAGTGTCGTAATCGACGGCTGATGTATAGGAACCAACAGATGGCGGTATATCCACTCAAATGAGCAAAGCTGAAATACAACAGGACGGAGATAGGTGGAGCTGCTGAATTCTGATCGATAAGCTATAGTCTGTGATTGCCATCACGACTGCTGATTATGCTGGCGATACTGAATGAAATTCACCTTCACTTAAGAAAGTCTATCTCCCGCAATGGAAGTTCAACGAAATTATATTTTATTTATTCAGACAAATCTATTGCTGGATCAATTTGACTACCGAGCAAGGCCAGAACGCTCATTTATAAGCAACCCTGTGCTCAAGCACTCCTTGTTCATTCTCAAATCCCCTCCGGGATCACAAGTTTGAATGGTACCGGCAGCCATCTATCAAGGGTGCGTCTAATGTTCAGACTTCGACTTAAGCGGTAGCCATTTCGCAGGCTTGAAAAACAGTGTAGTTAAGATGTATTGCTCTACGAATTGTAGGTAAATGATTCAATAGTGTGAGAACCTTCTTTGTTTTCTAGGCAATAACTCAATTGGTAGCTATGGCTAAATTGTGTTAATTATTACGTCAATGTAAACGTAATGTTTTTCGCAGTTAGTGTATAAGACATTATAATTTAATTAAATTGATGGACCTGATAGCGCAAATGCTAGTAATACTGTCTTGTACGCCAAATATCGTAGGTCTGATCGCCACCCAGAACAAATATCTATATGATGATATTTGAATATTTTCTGTGTGAATTCTTGTGTGATTCCTCTGTTGTCTGATGTTCATAACACAAGTGCTTTAAGCGACTTATCACGGAATCAGGTCAATGTATAAGATGTTGTGGGAATTTATTTATTATTATATAGAACTAAACTAATAATTGTACATATACAACTAAATATATTTAGTAGAAGAAAAACATCATGTCTCAGTGTCAAGGCGGGACTCGAACCTGCAATTTTACCAAGTCAGGGGAATCCACTACCATTGTGCTATAAGACCTCAGCAGACTCGATGAATTTTCCCTAGTGTTCTTTTTGTGTTTAAAAATCAGCGCCATTTTGTCTATAATAACTATCCATACTAAAATTTCAAAATTTTACAACTTCAGAACCAAATTTATTTACTTACACATACATTTCATTCGCACAAGAAAAATGCTCCACTCGAAAAACGGCGGTTATCAAGTCATTTCTTTAGCAAAAATACACAAAAGCTTTTCACAAAACCCTATGAGTAATTGCGGGTTCTACTGACCGCATATTATGGACCCCTCCTTCCATATGCTTCATAAACTGTCTTACACAAATTCTAATGAGGGCAAAAGAAATTTATCGTAATACAAAATTACGGACGCCACGTATTAACCCCTCTTTATTAATTTAAATTGTGCAAATATCATCCAATTTTAGACCTTAAAGTTGTTATAATAAGTTATGGTTTTAGTAAAGTAAAATTAAGCGATAAATAAGGACGCATTTACATTTCGTCGAGTCTGGATATAGGATAACTTAAATTAAGTTATTTTCGCATTAACAGTCTATAAAACAGTTTAGGCATTTGTGTTAGAGAATTTTGATTCTTAATGCAAGTTGTGTAGGAGTTATTTTGATGATCGTGATGTATGATTGCTATATTCCAGTGTCAAGGGTGAGAGAGACAGTGACTGGGTAATGTGATAGAATATCTTCAGTTTACTTAGTTGTATATGTATACTAATGTGATGTTGCAAGCATCTGAAGGCTGCGCTGACTGTATGCTATTTTGTCAACATGGTGTAATAAAAAATTATAATATATATTTACTATTATAATAATATTATAAAGATTCCTTTTTCTAAAACTAGTTACATAGTTCAATAGATAGCGCTGACTTCTTAGTAAAAAAAAAGTTTTTTCCCATATATATTTTTATATTTTCTCTTTGGAAAGCCTATTTCCAATTTCCCTCCAACGACGACGGAACAGACATGAATAGAATTCATCACAGCTTACATGTTTGCTTTTTTGGCCCCAAATATTAGGACAGGCGCTTTAAAATAAATTAAAAAATGTAAGTAGAGACAAAATAGATGAAGAACAAACATTTCAAAATGGGTCATGAATATGTGACTTAACTTTAAGTTCTTGTTTTCAGCCGTGAGTTGCCGGCAGATTAGAATAGTATCTCCCCCTGTACCAGGTGTCCTAAGAGGCGACGGAGGTACCGGAACCGATAGATAGCGGTATATCCATCCGAAACAATGTAGCAGCATTCTCGTCACAAAGCTACGCTCTGCGATTGGCCAGTGCGGCAAATATTGGTCAAATTTTCCCTTTTTTGAGAGGCCTCTGTCTGGCATTAGACGTTTTGAAGCTATTTGGATTAAGTGCATTGACTGTAATAATAATAATTATTTACGATATCTAATGGTTATATATGCCATTCAGCATTAAACTACCCCCCACAAAATGTTTTCTCCGTTTTTCTCCTTACAGATGCTGCTTCTTAAACGATATGACTCTATTTGCGATGTACTTTAATATTCTTTTAATTCTATGTATATTTACTAATATTTATTTATATATATCTTATGATAAGTTTATTTATTTATCTTATGGTAAGGTTCTGGAATGAAGACAAGGTACCGGCAAGTGCAGCGCAGGCCGTCCACCAGCAAGATTCGACAGACGATCTGACTAATACTGCAGGATCTCGCTGGAGACAGGCCATATACAAGTCCTATTGGAGATTACTTGTTGAGGCCTATGTCCAGAAGTGGGCGTCTTATGGCCGATATGATGATCTTTTGTTTATATAGCGTTTATTTATAATAGTATGAATGTAGCGTTTATCTTTATTATATATTTTATTCTGCGCCACTATATATATTATTTATTTATTTTTAGGGAGATAAAGCCAGCTGGCATTAAGTCCGCCATTTGTACATTGTGTCATATTTTGAGCAATAAAGTTTGAAAAATAGATATTTTAATTCATCACAAGTATTTATTTGTGATTAAAAGTGTGCCCTAGTCGAGAGGTACCGGCAGAGTCGAATAGTTCCTCCCTTTGTACCAGTTGTCGTAAGAGGCGACTAAAATACCAGAACCGACAGATGGCGGTATATCCATCCGAAACAGTGTAGCTATGCGATTGCCAACTCGCTCACCCAGCGCGGCAATTATATATAAAACTCCCCGTTTCTTGGGGAAGCCTATGACCAGCAGTGGACTTCCAATGGCTGCAATGATGTAAGTTGCCCTTGACATAGCTTGATTTCAAACAAAATCTTAGATTAGATATCATAATTTTATAATAACTCCGCAACAAATTCGCGTACGACAGGATAGACGTAAAAAGGAAGCAACGCTGGCCGGTAAGATTGCCCGAGGAAGGTAATACTATTTTTTAAAACAAGATTGAAAAAAGCTCTGAAATTTCACCAGAACCCCGAAAATAACTGAACTTTTCTGAAACAAGCTCAAAGACCGGAACTCGTTTACACTGCACCTCAATTATATTTGAAAGTAAAAATTCTGTTTCAGACCGTGTTTGGCCAACTTCCAACTCACACAAATATGATCCAAGGTAATCCGACCAATGTGAGCCGCAAGCTGTACCTGACATAGCAAACTGTGTTTTAGGTGAAGCCAAAGAAGTTGAAACCTTTTGTGGTGGAAGTTTGATTTTTCCGTTCTTCTAGCATAGATTTATGTTTGTTTTAACTTACTTCTCTACTTGAAACGGAATTGATAAAACATTACTTTTACTTAAAAAAGCATACATTTTTATGATTATATCTAGTACACTAAAATTGACGAATAATAAATCAAAATGATTTTAGTAAAACTACTGTATTAACTAGCCGTGAGGTACCGGCAGAGTAGAATAGTACCTCCCTGTGTACCAGGTGTTGTAAGAGGCGACTGAGGTATCGGAACCGTCAGATGGTGGTATATCCATACGAAACAGTGCATAGGATGGGCAGCAGCATCTCCGTCGCGAAAGATGAGCTCTGCGATTGCCAACACGCTTGCCCAGCGCGGCAATTATGGGCAAAATTCCTCTTTTCTTGGGGAGGCCTATGTCCAGCAGTGGATTTTAAATGGCTGGTATAATGACTATTTTAACGCCTTAAAAACGCAGTTTATTTAACTTATTACATTGTTTTTACGTTTCGGTTATCTTGCGGCATCAGTTCTCCGCAACTGTTGCGTAGTTGGTAGAATAGAATTACGGGTAGTGAATACGTCAATGTAAAAAAGAGAAATTATTTCTGTTATTGTTTGTTTTATATGAATTAACTTATAAATTACCAGACCTATTAAAATAATTGTCTTATTACTAGAAAGCTTTATCTTCACCGAATGATATAAGATACTAACAAGGCTCCGCGGTTTCACCCACGCTAAGATGTAGAACAAACCAAGAATTTTTTATGTTCTACTGTTATTGCTCTTAGTTTAATAGTTAAAAACCTTATAGTTTACCTGCGTTTATATAGTTTAAACCCTGCGTTGATATATCAGTCTGTCAGCTTCTCCTTTTCCATATACAGATATAACATTTGATCAAATCAGAGAACTTTTACTTCCAACTCGGCACCTCCCTTTAACCCTCTTAAAGGAGAATTAAAAAAAAAGTTAGTTTTCGATAATAGCCCTTCATCCGAATAACTTTTTAAACAGTATAGCAAATAAAAACACACCGAGCTACAAAACAAATACAAATATCAACTTATAATCTTGGCGCATTAGATAGGATCACTACTTATTAGGCCGGTACACTCATTAATGTGTTCCGGCCTATAGTCTGAGACAGGCAGTAATTTTACTGGGTAATGTGGCATAATATCTTCAAGTCACAAGGTTGGCAACGCTTTAGTGATATCCTTGTCCTTACATGTTCATAGGCCGCTGTAACGCTGACAATTACACGGACTGTCGCTTGTTTGTCGACCTGGTCTAATAAAAAAAATATTTATAAAGAATAAACTCAAATATAATAGCACCCAATTAAAAAAATCATTAATAAAAAGATCCATTAACAGCAAATACAAACGAAATTTATCATTTTACAGATATAAGAAAATAGTGGCTGTTGCCAGAGTGAAAATAAAACAGTATTGTATTTATTTCCTTCGCTTTATTCGTGAAAAAATTTATTTAATTTACTACATACAGCTGGTACTATTGAAAATCACTTAGTAAGCACTGATACTAATTCTAAATCTTCAATCGCCTGTACAACTCCCTTGACACTTTTTAATTCTACGCAGTTAATTGTGGGGTTGAAAAACACCCTCCATTGTACTAGGTGTTCAAAGAGGCAACTAATTGAACCGACAGATGGTGGTGTATCGTGTATCATCACATCAGCCATTGATAGTCCACTGATGGACTTAGCCCTCCCTACAAAAAGGAGGAATTTTGCCCAATTTGCGCGTTTGCAATCGCAGTTGGCAGCGCAGCTTTTGTGACGGGTATGCTGCCGCAATCCTTGCCCTATGCGTTTAAGGTATTTCGGGTGGTTAAACAGCCATCTGTCTGTTCTGGTACTTTAGTCGCCTCTTAAGACACCTGGTACATGGGGAGGTACTAGTCTAGTCTGTCAGTACCTCGCGACAATCTAATGGTACCTCACCTTTGAGCTTACATCAGGGTGAGCCACTAATTAACTACGATGATTACTACTATTAGAAAGAGGAAATTATATTTAGGGATTTAAATTTACAGAGATATTATGTGAATGTCATACATCCATAGATCATTATCCATTCATCATCATTATAGAAGCCGTAAACCAACTACTGGTAGATATATGCTAACATAAGAAATGTGGAATTTGCACATAATTGCCGCACTAGGCAGGGATTGCGGCAATCGCAGATCGTTTCACGACGGAAGTACTGCTGCCCATCTACGAGTATGTTTCGGGTATACCACCATCTGTCGATTCCGGTACCTAAATCACCTCTTACGGCTACTATTACTACTACGACGGGCCCGCTGGCGCAGATGGTAGTGATCCTGTCTTGTGCACCAGGGGTCGTGAGTTCGATTCCCACCCAGAGCAAATATTTATATGATGATATTTGTGTTTGCTCTGTGTATGGGTGTAAAATATATGTATTTAAGTAGTATATTTGTGATTCCTCTGTTGTCTGGCATTCGTAACACAAGTGCTTTAAGCGACTTACCTCGGAGTCAGGTCAATGTATGAGGTGTTGTGGGAATTTATTATTATTATTACTTAGATATTATTTTTGCGATTCCTCTCCTATCTTGGAGTCAGGTATAGGATGTTGTGTGAATTTATTTTATTTTTATTATTTATCTACCTTGTGCTAACAATTAGAACGTGACAATAATGAAATAGCCACTAGAAATTAAAGCTTCAATATCCAGTTATTACAATCATTAAAGTGCAATAACTCTTCGTAATGTGAAACGGATAGATTTAAATGCGAGTGCTCACAAGAAAAATATTTTACCTGTTCGGGATTTTGCTTCATTTTTTCAATCAATCATTCAGTTGTAGACATTTTGATATTTGTAAAACCTCACTTGTAGTTTTGCATACCAGTTATTTTTATTAGACCAGATTCCAGATGGATATACCGCCATCTGTCGGTTCTGGTACCTCAGTCATCTCTTACAGCATCTGTTACAGAGGGAGTACTATTCTACTCTGCCAGCGGTACTCCTTAGCCAAATAAATATAAATACCGGCAAAACGACGTTACAAGTTTTAAAATGACAAGCCCCAATAAATTACCAAACAAAGACAAACGATATAAAATTGTGACATTTTGCAAAAACAAACGTCCTCTGTGTTCGGAACATAAAAAACAAGTTCGGTTGGTCTATCATAAAAATTGGGCGACACACCTCGAGCGGGCATCGGAAAATCGGTATATTACATTTTACGAGCGTTGCACAGTTATTGTTCTTTTTTAACCATCCGCCATTACGTAACCTTTGTGTCATTCAAATTTAGAATCGAGACATTCGGCCGACAATGGCGCAATTTTGACCCTTCTAAAATACCTATGTTACAAGGGGTCAATTTGTTTTTATTTGTATTAGGTTCAGATATTTATTTTTACCGCCTGGTAAAATAATACCTCTTACTATGTGAACATATATATATATATATGTCTATGAGAATTTGGGTAAAATATAAATGTGCGTTGGTGGTTTCGGTTTGAAGGGTGAGAGAAACAGTGGAATTACTGGGTAATATAACACAAAAACGTCTACAGGCTTCGATACCGCATCCATAACTGACTGACCGCAGACTGACCATCTAGACCACATAGTTTCTATTTATGCATCTCCTAGTCGGGCAACTCTCAATGTCTCTACAATCACAAATTTCACTCTTATTCTTTACATAGTATTTGTATACTGCGTTGCAGACCTTTGAGAACTGATCGCACTAGTCCGGTCTCACTCAATCCTTGATGTTATTGTCCGCAACGACGGCCGCTTAAGCCAAGATCCGGTCCTAGACGCGTCCTAGAGGCGCCCTCGAATAGCGCGAACTCGGCGAGTACAGTAAATAAATGAGCGGCTTCGCCCATTCCTTGACGTCTGAGAAGTCTAAATATCCTAATGCTGGTTAGTCCAAAATAAAAACGCGAAATGAATGATTATCAGTCTTTTATCTACTAAAAGAAATGTATTACATGTACGCTAAAAAGTAAAAAGATACAATAAAGAAAAAATAATACCACAATAGTCAGAGGCCTAAAATCGGCTTTAACTCGAAAAACTTAAAATATCAAAGATAAAAAAGAAAATATCGACCCAGAGAATCTCAAACTTACATATTTAAATTTTAAAATAATATTACTATATTGATTTTGGCTGAGATTCAGTATAGCTTTTTATTTGGATTTTGGTTTGGTTTGGTTTGGTTTGGGGGTGCTCTTGGATACCCAATTCGATTCTCGTTTATTCTAGCATAAATCTGTATCTGTTTATGTAGTTCCCGTTTCATTTCCGGTAATAATATATTTTCAAAAAAACTAATGATCCGTATCCTAAGTGTTAGCAAGTTGGTATGTTTGTTTGTTTTCAACGAAAAAACTAAAAAATGTGTAGATTACCTGGAACATTTTTGTTAAATGACTATACTAGTAAACCAGCGGAGAGCTGTCAGCTATTTTGTAATTTAATATAAAAAATCTCGTGTCATAGTATTAGTACCCACACTTCTTCGACACGGCTTGACCGATTTTTGAGAAATTTTATATGATTTGTGTTTTGTAATTCTGAGAATTGGCTACTATTTATTTTTCATACCCCTAAGTGATAAGGGTTATCCAACTGACAAGTTATTTTTTTTTTATTATATGCATTTTAAATACTTACAACCCTAAATTGTCACCTTTCTATCACCAACCACTATTTTTAATTTTTGTTTTAGTAATATAATCATTTTATACTATTTATATGGTAGAACAACGTTGTCACGTTGCCGGGACAGCTAGTTTTAATATATAAAAATTACGCGTCACGGTGTTCGTCTAGATTAAACTACTGCACCGATATTGATAATTGTTTGCATACTTGATTCAACTTGAGATAAAGGATAGTATATATTTTAATTTATAGTAGCCACATTTTTTTCATGATAAACAAATAGTTAAGACGTCTATCGGGTTAGATAGTGTCAGTATAAATTATAGCACAGATAAATTAGGTTTATTTTTTTATTTTCTAGTGACGTTTGATAGTTACAGTTTGAGACACGCTGCCTCCATCCGATGGATTTTGCGATGAGTTTTGTTGGAAACTTTGTAGGGTGCGCGCACATTACCGCTGGTGGCGGTTAAAAACTCGGAAGCGGTGATTTTTTGCGTCGGATTTTTGGCGTTCCGCTATACGGAATCCAAATGAACTTTGTTAATTAACATTCGCGGTAAAAAACTATTTGTAGACCTTCGTATCCAATTATTAGTAAAATTTTATATTTCCATTTTATTTTATGCAATGTATGTAGCGGAATTTTTAAATATATTTTGGACTCTGAATTTTATTTAAGATTTCCATTGTAATATTATAATGCTCTTATTTTGAAAATAGAACGCAATACTATAGATCTCAGCTAGATCTATTAGATTTACAATACGAATGTAGAATGGATTCAGCAAGTAATGCATGTAATTAAGGTTGTAGATTTGTTTTCCACTTCACCACTTAAGAATTATTATTTTAAAATAAACTATTTTAAAATAAATTAGTGTTAATCCTTCCGCAGAATCATTTTCCGTTTGATAATGAAGGTGTATTTAATTGATGGAAATAAAAAATGTATAATTAATTTCTCAGAACATCACAAATCATAGCTTAAAGTATTGTATTACTGATATCGGACAACATAGGTTTTCCAAAGATAATATTTCAAAGGTTAACCTACATTAAAAAAACACAATTTTTATGTTTGTTTTGGTTAGGGATCAAAGTTACGACCCTCGACATACAAGACACAAAATTACCGGATGCGCCATCGGGCCCGTTGTAATCTCTACTTGCTTACTTGACAGACGTTATCCTATTTTATCTACGTTTACCATGAAGGAAATATTACGTGGATAAATAAAGATTTTAGCTATCCTATCTTTCAAGGTGAATCAAACTGCTGCAAAATGCAAACAAAAATATTAAAATCGCTATAGCCGTGAGTTGACTAAGGTACCAGAACCAACAAATGGCGGTATATCCATCCGAAACAGACGATTGCCAATACGCATACCTATGAGAGGCCTATGTCCAGCAGTGGACTTGCTAAAGGCTGGCAAGATGACGCTGATTTATGAGAAGACTGCAAGATGATGTAAATAATATTTAAAAACATCTAACCGCTCGCTCAATTAATAAATTACGGGTCTTATAAAAAAAACATTGGGTGTTTATCGCCCACCATATTGTGTAGGCGCTACGAAATGAATGCTTTTGAATTGTTAATGGTATTTTCAATTTTGGATGATGGGTGTACTGTAAACTGTTACACGCTTGAAAAAAATGGAAAATACAGTTATTTTATAAGCGTACAAATTTGACGGGCCCAATAGCGCCGATGGTAGAGATTATATCTTGTTTGCCAATATAATCGTTGATCCCTGTCCAGGATAAACATTTTTATGATGACTATTTGTTTTGATTGCGGTGAAATTTTATTTGCCGAGTAAAATAGAACCAGGTGTCGTAAGAGGTGACTAAGGTACCAGAACCGACAGATGGCGGGATATCCAGCAGCTTCTCCGTTGCGAAGCTACGCTGTGTGATTAGCAACATGCTCGCCCAGCGCCACGTCCGACATCGTAGACCGCGTCACGTCTTAGACGATTCGCTCGACAAAATAATTGCGAAAATCGCAGCCCTTCCCCACTCTCTCACTGGCAAAACATGTTCATTCATGCATGCATACTGCTCTATTATAAGAATGCATGTGCAATGTGCACATGCATTCATATAATAGAGCAGTACACCGCGTTCGCCGGCGAAAGCGTGTAGTCCCTGCCCCTACGAGCGATAACCGGCAGCCCTAGAGGTGCCGGGCTCACTCCGTCCGTCTTTTTCTGCTGAATTTTCATAATTAAATTCACAACCAACGATGGCCGCCCGAGCCTAGTTTGAGCCTATATTGGTGCCTTCGGGCAATCGCCGTCGATCCCGCGAGCCTTGCGGGCGCAACCGCGCGCATGCAGGTTAATTGCGGGCATCGAACCTCTCATCTATGTGAGGCCAAACCCTCTTTTTTCGGTGGCGCTGGAATTGACGTCTGAGTAGGCCAGCAATAGATTCGTCCAAAAAAAAATAATCGCCCAGCGCGGCGATTATGGCCAAATGTCCCCTTTCCAGGACCAGCAGTGGACGTCCAATAGCTGATATAATGATTTGTTCTGTGTCTAGGTGTTAAATATGGATTTAAGTACTATATTTGTAATTTCTCTGTTGTCTGTAATATTAGTACTTTAAATAATTGTTATTTGTATGTATGTATGTTCACATTTGAATTATATTTATATCATGATGGTTGGCTGAGTCATATTAACCTGAATTTAATACAAATAACTTTGTTATCTTTGTTTAGATAATATTAGCAAAATGTTTGTTGTTCATATTTCTGCAAGATAATGTGATAAACCCATTATTCTTATTTTATTTTAAAGTATATCTAACGATGGATATCGAATAATATTTAATATTAGTAGTTGTTTAATAGCAGTTTTACCAACTCGCCAATAACATTCTGTCTATCTGTCATGATGGCGTAGATAGTAGTGATCCTGTCTTGTGCGCCGAATGTCGTGGTTTCAATCCCCACCCCCAGAGTGAATATTTGTATTTGTTATGTGTCTGGGTGTTATTTATATGTATCCAGGTATTATATTTGATTTTTCTCTATTTTTTGATATCCATGACACAAGTGCATCACTTATCTCAAAGTCAGGTCAACGTGGAAAATGTGTGTGATTTATTATATATATTTATTTCTATACATTTATTGAAAATTACTACATATTATGGAAGAATATAGACGTAATAAAAAAAATGTATTAAAATTGTGATAATGCATTATGCAATAGATTTGCTGTTGACTTGTGTTATTAAAGTTTTTATTGGATCAACTTTAAAGTGATGACTCACTATCACAGCCATTGTAAGTCCACTGCTGGCCCCAGGTCTCCCAAAAAAATCCCCTGTCCATGGTTCTCACCATGGGCAGGATTGCTGACCTGGGCAGGAAGTTAAAATCGCGGAGCGCAACTATCAGGATGGAGATGTTGGTGCTCATTCCCACCTTATGCATTTGAGCCACACTCTGTGCTGGTACCTTAATCACCTCTTACTACACCTCGTACAGAGAGAGATACTATTCTACTCTGCCGGTACCACACGGCATATGAACTCCTTGCCAATTTCAAATATATGTACATAATTAAAACAAAACAGAGCAATTGCGATTTTATCCAAACAATATTTGCAATTCAAACAATCTTTTAATGTCTCTGTTTTTTTATTATGCAACCCTGTTATGTTGCTTGGAGAGGATTGTAAAAAAATAGTAAAAAGAGATTAATAGTCCCTAAAAATGCTTTGATCACAAACAAATGGATCAGCCGAAAACAGACATAACTTATTTAGACCCACGAACCCACTTCCAAGATTGGACCCCTGGATAACCGAACACTCAAAAAGAGTAACGTTCCCCCAAATTCAATAACAATTGAATCGTTCCGGAACTTTTTATATTCAAATTTCTCAATCCATTTCTTCCTATCGCGATTAAATAAAAATACGAGGGAAAATAACGGCGAATTCATGTTTCTGAATGGCATTTCTTCTATAAATCACTTTGAGAAACGTTATTCTAATGCTGTTTTCCCACGTTAAAATATTATGCTCGTTTGTACGGATTGTGTGTTTATTTGGATGTCGTAAATTTAAACTATAATGGGATAATCATTTTTAGGTTGCACCATCGTTCATCTTTTCTTTATCGCAATTGTCTTTAGTATACTCCAGATATATGATTGGTAAAAATACTTATATATAATCCGTATCCTTTCAGTTATTACAATTTATTTCATTAGCAAGTTGAACTGGTACGCAGAGGCAACGGCCAATATAGGCATCAGGTTCCGGAATTGAGACTACGTACGGACAAGCGCAGAGTAAGGCAGGCGTTCACCCGCAAGTGGACAGGCGATTTGGTTAAAACCGCTTTAGATTCAGGCCACATGCAGCCAGATCGGCTAGCTCATCGTCATCATCATATTAGCTATTGGAAGTCCACAGCTGTTCATAAGTCTCTCCAAGAAAGAGGGAATTTTGCCTATGATTGCCGCGCTGGACAAGCGTGTTGGCAATCGCAGAGCGCAGTTTTCGTGACAGGTATGCTTCTACCCAGTCCCGCTCAGTGTACATCAGCTACATTGATTCGTATGGGAATACCGCCATTTGTCGGTTCCGGTACCCTAATTACCTCTTACGAGACCTGGTACACGGAGATCTACTATTCTACTCTTTCTAGCAGTAGACGTCTTGCGGCTGATGTTATGATGATGATCAATTAGTTCGCTGGGCAGGTATTGGCAATCTCAGATCATAGGTACGGGACGAAGACGCTGCTACCATTCCCAGCGCTGTTGCATTTGATCTACATTGTTTCACAAAACTATAGCGTCATCAGTCGGTTCTTGCACTTAATTCCCCATTAACACACCTGGTACGGAGGTACTGATCGCCTCTACTGATACCACGCGGTAATCAACAAAATCACACCACTTTTACCTGACTCCGAGATAAGTCATTTCAAAGAGGTGCTGGATTATTTTAAAACAAATATGAAAAATTGCTATTTTGAAAACACGATTGCAACTTTGGTGGTTGAAATACTAAAAACAAAATTACCTAAGTAACGTTCTGAATTAATACTGGAAAGTTATAATGTCTTGGACAGTTTTAAAATAAAAATAATAGGATTATTTTAACAAAGATCTCGTTCTTGTTCGTCCCACATGATTCTCTTTTATCTAGAAATGAATAGAGCAGTATCAAATATACGCTAAATACTAATAATAGGGCAAGAGGAAAATATTTTTATAAATACAATGATATTTAAAACTTATCACCAACTAGAGGCAGCTAGTAAATTTATAATTATGTTTTATTGCGAAAGTCAACGTCCAAAAATATCTATATGTACTCAAATGAGCCTATCAGAGGTACTTTTGAATCGTCAAACACGGTATTTTAATTTGATTGATTTGTCTTTTGCTGACTTGACTGACTGACTGACTGACTTGACTTGATTTGATGATTCAATTCGAAGATGACCTTGATAACCTTGTAGGGTAATAAGAGTCATTTTAAACATCATCATATCAGAGATAGAAAGTCCACTGTTGGACATTGGCCTCCTCAAGATAGGGGGATTTTTGCCCATAATTGCCGCGCTGGGCAGGGAGAGGGAGGTACTACTATTCCGCCGGTATGCGGCGGCATTCACATTTTCGGCGGCATTCATATTTATTTCACTGCGGCGCATTTTAAACATATAGGTCAATAATACAAATATTTACCTACTTTTTAACTAATCGGCCGGCACCAGACGAGTCATAAAACTGAGTTTATTCCTTCGGGCCACCAGAAAATAACCTATATAAAAAAAACTGATGGTGATTAAAGTTTCAACCACACCTAGTGGTTATTGTCTACTAGCTGTGCTCGCGACTTCGTTCGCGTGGTTGTCGGTAACTCAATCGAGATTATTTTTTGATTGCTCACGTTGGTTATGTTATTGTATAATCGTGAATAAGATTTTTTTTAAATAATATGTAAAAAAATAATGTTTTTAAAATAATGGGTCAAAGTACTTCGGCATAAATTATATTTTTACTTTTGTTTGAAATAAAGCGCGCTGTATTCTACCGTTCCGTAGAAAGCCGACCTCGCGTCTGAGCCGCGCGGCATGGTACCTCGCAAAGACACACTCGCGAGTGGTAGTGGCAAGCACGGCGGTGGGGTGAGACCCACCTCCCCCTCAACCGCCGCCGCGCGGCCTGCTTGCATATTATAATAGTAGCAAGCCTTCTTCGACAAATAATGTTATTATGAGTAAATCTTGAGAGATAGACATATACTGTGGCGGACTTTTTTTTATTATTAAAAAGGAATAATTCTTTCATACATAGCTTTTGAATAAGTTAAACCGTTTATGCAGCGCATGCGACGGAAGACCTCATATGTGATTAATTTTCGTCGTTTTTGCAACATTTCTCACTAACGCTTCGCTCCTATTGGTCTCAGCGTAATGTTATATATATGTTAAAGCCTTCCTCTATTAATGGAATATCCAACAAAAAAAGAATTATTCAAATCGGACAGTAGATCCTGAGATTAGCGCGTTTAAACAAACAAACAAACATTCTCTCCCGCTTTATAATATTATTAGTGATACCAGCATCGGCGCTATCAAATCCTTGCCTTAAAAACAGAAGCTAAATTATGCCATTTCAATTCAAAGCAATAATTTAATCTTTATTTTTCATCGAGACACCGAAGTTTTATACCACGAAAAGCATCAGGTAATCGAATTACGCCAGAAATTACCGGAAAATTCCAGACGTCGGGCATTTCTGAACCAAATTATCATCGAGTAGAAACTTACACTGGGACAGCTATACACTGGAATGCACTTCCTTTTAATATCAAGAAACCCGAGTAAGTGTACATTTAAGAGAACCTTACGAAATGCTTTTTAGTCTGATGTCACCATTTAATTGACCGGCTCGATGGCGCAGATGCTTGTGATCTTGTCTTCTGCGCTAAAAGTCGTGGGTACGATTCCCACCCAGAGCAACTATTTATATGATGATACTTGTGTTTGTTCTGTGTCTGGGTGTTAAATATTTGTATTTAAGTAGTATATTTGTGATTCCTCAGTTGCCTGGCGTCCGTAACACAATAGCTTTAGACGACTTGCAACGGAGTCAGGTCAATGTCAATGTATGATTGAATGTATTATTTTTCACTCATTATACATATAACGCATGTTGGTGTATAAAACTAAAATTATATTAATAAAAAATATGCTTGGGATTGTATTGAAATGATCTAAACTCTACTTTTAAGACAAGGTATTTTTTAGCTCTTCAGTTTGTTAAGTCAGTTCTTTTCTGGTGGCACGCGTTAAGAGCGCACTATAAACTTAGTTTTAAGACCCGTATGGTGCCGGCAGACTGTTTTTAAAGTAGGTCACTATTTGTATTTATAAGCTATGTCTTTGAAATGACTTTTATAACCCTATAAGATTGCTAGGGTAATTTTTTAATTGAGTAATATTGTAATTATAAATTCTATACTTAAATTATAATTTAGTATTCCTAATTTTATATTTTCAATATTTGTTTTTCTTATATGTGTATCAGCGCCTTATCTTTTCTGTTTTTCCCAACGAGTAACTAGTAGATAATACTACAAGGCATTAATTCCACCGTATGTACATTGTATTTCTATATGCTAAAAGTATAGTAATCTTTTATGCCATAATTACGTAGTGAAACAAAGGGTCTATTAGTAAAAGGGCACAAGAAAAATGCTGGATAATCTAAAACACAGTACAACAGTAAATTATTCACCTTATTATGGCAGCGCAAAAATAGCTATGACAAAAGAAAACAGCTGATAAAGAGCCTTCAAAAATGTCGCCTGAAAATGAAGCAGGCCCTTTTATGATGAAAACCTTCATCTAATCCTTTTATAAGGACCATGAAATAGCCCGATGGCCTTTTCCCGATAGGGTTGTGAAAAGTGAAATATCATTACATATTATAAAACCAAGTCGATTACCGCCGTCTGTTCGTATGTATGCTTTGATCTTTAAAACTACGCAATTGAATTTGATGTGGTTTATTTTAATATATAGAATTATTCGAAAGAAATGTTTATACGTATACTACATGCAGTATATAGGAGAGAAACACTGATTGATCATTTTAGAAGTGTGTATCTAACGTAATGTCGTAAATAAACATATATTAACTCGACGATATAGTTGAAAATAATTTTCTACAGTATTGTACATAATATAAAGGTCTACAAAAACTCTGCGATGGTCCTATCTTAGGGATATCCATTTTTTATCTTTATTGCACTTGTGCAAAGCCGGGGCGGGGCGGTAGTTACCTACAAATTAATTAATATAATTTTTGTAATACACTGATAGTTCTATTATTCTAGTTCTACATTGAAGGTCTGAAGTTACTTGAAACACAATAAGATGGGGAAGTAAAAACTATACTTTTTTGTTTCGGAGTTATCTATAAAGAATCTATATATAGCCGTGAGGTACCGGCAGAGTATAATAGCACCTTCCTCTGTATCAGGTGTCGTAAGAGGCGACTAAGATACCAGAACCGACAAATGACGGTATATCCGTCTAAAACAGTGTAGCTTAAATGCACAGGGCAGGGATGGGCAGCATCATCTGAGAAAACTGCGCTCAAAATTCCCCTTTTCTTGGAGAAGCCTATGTCCAACTATGGACGTCCAATGGCTGTAATAATAATGATTATATATATATATATATATATATATATATATGCTGTAGAAAGAAGTGTTGAATTTATAAGGAAGCCGAGAATGAAACATCCATCCTACAGACTGAGCCCTCTGCCAGGTTCAAAGGTCTAATCTACCAGTCTTTCATCTACTCAATTTCCCAGTTATGAGGCTGAAGATCAACAGTAATTGTTAAAGAAGAAGTTTAACCAAATTTTCTTTCATGCCATGAAACCACCAAACAAGCATACGGTCCGCTTGATTGTAAACGTAAATGCAGCCTACCGCTGTTGCCAACCCTGTAAACTGAAGAAACTATGTCACAATTACCCGGTAATTTCACTGCCTCTGAAACCGTTCAAACCGGAAGGAACAACTCTAATTCATTCAAATTGAGAGAGAGGTACCAATGCAGACGATCTTGTAAGAGATCTACCTCATATGAAACAAAATTAAATGCAACTTAAAACTTCAGCCTGGCAACCCTAGGCGAAACCCAAACAACAATCTATTTCATCTGCCTAAAATATTATGTCTGTGTAAACACCGGGCCGAATTGCTTAGATGTGATTGGAACATGAAGTGGGGAAAGCATTCGACACAAGAATGCGAACAGAGTAATCAACTTTATGGCGGTATGAATGGACAGAATTGTGTTTTATGGGTTTGTTCCAGTGGTGATATGGACAAGTGAATATACAAGTCATAAGTGTATATAGAGGAGGGCCGGGTGGGGCAAGCTATATAATACAGCTTACATTATTAGAAAATAATGTAGCTTCCTACTAAATAATGTATAAAATCAAAGCTTTTGATTTTGATTTTATTTATTATATACGCACAATAATATAAAATAATTTTAAAAATTTGATTGTATGAAGTATATTATACTTAATGATTATATAGCTTTCTAATGGTGAAAGAACTTCTTTAAATTGGTCGAGTTGATTTTCTACAGAAACTTAAACAAATAAACAATAAAATACTTTTTATTATTATTTATTAGTATAGATAAAATTATCCTTGTAATCCCAAGTACAAGGAGACTCACCAGACTGATTAACTAGGTTCGCAGAATCGTGAATACAGGCTTCATTCAATAAGTCCTATTGGAGATCACTAAGGGAGGCCTAAGTTCAACAGTGGACGTCCCACGAATATTATGACGGTGATGGACGTGTCTGCACAAAAACAATATGTGTTATTAATATATTTTACATTCACTGCAAATTGCAATTACTCTTTTAACGTCCTTAAAACGCGATTTATTTAACTTTTTACAAAAATTTCAATATAGTATATGGTTAGAAAATAGCACCTGTCTAGTATCCTTTCATACATTTGATCAAGAACCAATGACAACATCGTAGCACTGCCAGAACAAGATACTGTCAAAACCTATTGCGTGAATGGGAACGCAAAAGTCTAAAACTAAATAAAAAATGTGAGGGTTTACTACTTTCTGTATCTGTACGTTACAAATTCTGACACAACATCTTTTGTTATTCTTGATAACGGTTGCCGAAAGGTAACCGAAACGTCGAAAGAAAATGTAATAACTACTGCCATAAATAGAATTAGTTTTCAGAGAAAACAACCTCTTCAGTGTCCGTACCAAAAAACTACGTAATATGGTGCTAGAGTTATTCAAACTAAATTACTTGTTATTGTAACAAGTCAAGGCCTGTCAATTATAGTAAATAAGATTAATCAAGCGGAACATCAAAATAAATTCTCCAATTCATTACCAACTTGTTCCTGATCAAAGTTTTCCATTATCTAAATAACAATGGGAGGGAACTCTACGTCAATCAGAAGGATAACTTAAAGCAAAAGTTTAACTTTGACCGGACTAACTTAACAACCATCCTTGAAGAAACCATCCGACGTTGCTGTATCAATTTCGGCCTCAAAACTCGGAGTTCGGTGAATTCGGGTAATTGATGATCTGTTATGATCGGCTACCTACTATTAACTCAACTTCAGGGATGCGAATCACAAATATACTACTTAAATACTTATATTTAACATCCAAATACAGAAAAAATACAAATATCATCGTATCTTCCCCTGTACCAAGTATCATGAGAGGCGATTACTAGAACCGACATATGGCTGTATATCCTTTCGAAATAGTGTAGCTCCAATGCACAGGGCGGGAATGAAAAGCAGTATCCCTGTCGCAAAAACCGAGCTCTGTGATTGCCAACACACTTGCCCAGCGCGGCAATTAAAGGCAAAAATCTTTCTTTCTTGGAGAGGCATATATCCAACTCTGGACAAGAACAGATTGATATGATTATGACGCACAAATCAAGCCTGGTTATAGTTCACCACTTGCGTCAATTTTGGCACACCTCACTCACTTTCTTCTCGCATTAGATCTTTTATACACGGTAATTAATTATTGGTACTTCTGACATCACTCTTCATATGTATCTCTTCTACCTGGTCAAAGTTTGTTCACCTAATTCGTCTTATACTAACTCTCCTATTCACTTTCATTTTGTATGTTTATGCACTCATTCTACTTTCAATAATCTATTCTGCATATCCACACCATTTCAACAATCTTTTCTCAATTGTTTTTTAGATACAACATCAGTATGAATAAAAATAAACTCCACTTATTTGCGGAAGATATAAAGTATATGTCTTAAAATATTACATAGTTTTTCATAATTGACCCTTTATCCTTTATGGCCTTTACTGTTTTATTTCGTATTGTACATCATTATCATCAACCCAGCTATTGGACGTCCACTGCTGGACATAAGCCTCTCCAAGAATGGAGGTTTTTTGCCAATAATTGCAGCTCTGGGCATGCGTGATGGCAATCGCAGAGCACAGCTATTACGACGGGGATGCTGTTGCCCATCCCCGTCCTGTGCATTTGAGCACTTTTTCAGATACATATACCACTATCTGTCGGTTTTGGCACCTTACGACATCTGGTGCAGTGGGAGGTACTATTCTATTTTGCTGGTAACTCACTCATGTGCAAAAGTCATGATAATCCCTTACATAATATACTAACCATATTTACTTTTTTGTTTATGATAACTTATTTCATTAACAAGGTTATTCTATTCGACATTATGATAAGACAGTATTAACAATTCTCTTTCCGAGTCAGAATACTAGATCCATCAGCGTTGTTACTTTAAGAAGTGTGCATGAACGAAGTGATTAACAAGCTATTGTGTCAAGCAAAGAAAGAACCCTTCCATTACTGTTTAATTTAGGTCAAGTGGCATCCTCGTGTCCTCCCCAACCGCAATGAATACCCGAAGAATAAAGATTGATGAGTCATTGTAAAACGAGAGTTAATTTTTCTCTGATTAATTAAAAGGCTTGCGTCTATTGACTTGTGGGTTTCTAACCAACCGTTTTCGCCTCGTGGGAAATTTGTTGATACCTTTTTAATGCTGGAGTCAATAAGAATGAGAGCAAAATGTTTTGATATGTCTTTTAATATAGTTTAAAATGTGATATTTTCGAAGGTAACAAAAATTTCAAATAAAAATGTCAAAAGTTAATAGGCCGTGCTTTAAAACCAGCCTTTAAAATAAGATTTATAATGAGTATTAAACACGGAAATGTTAGAAAATGTTACATGGTGACAATTTATTTCAATTGCATCGATCATTACATGTCAGTATCTTTAGTAATTTTACAGATCTCTTCATTTCTGATTCGATCGCGCGAAGAGACACCGACATAGCACGGCGGATTAGCATGTTGCAAAGGCATTGGGCAGGGCACTTAGCACGCAGAACCGATGAACGATGGAATCGTAAGGTTTTGGAATGGAGACCTTGTGCCGGGAAGCGCAGCATAGGACGTCCACCCACAAGGTCTGACAATCTGACTCTTTCAAATAATGTCTTGAAATTGATCAGTGTATACCCTTCAAGTTTGACCCCAATAAAAATGTAATTTATTAAATGAAGATCTTCTTTGATATTGTAACCTTAAGCTTTACAATATCCATCAAAATGTACGTGAGGTACCTGGCAACAGGTGTTGTGAGAGGCGAATGAAGTGACAGAATCGACAGACGATATGTCTATTGAAAACAGGGTATCTCAAATGCAACAGGTCAGGAATGAGCAGCAGTATATTCAACGCAAAGCCATGCTCTGCGATTTCCCATACGCCCACCCAGCAAGGAAAGTAATGACAAAATCTAAATTTTTTTATTGTTTCAAGTCGACAATGCGGCATATGAACAGTCCTCATGTTAGTAGATAAACTTCACTAGAGATTATAGATGCTTATAGACTATTATCACTGACGAGTATTCAATATAGCCTCTTGAAGATTGTGTTACATTACTAAGTAATTTAACTGCCTCTCTCACCCTTCAAACCAGAAAACAACAATGCGAACACTGCTGTTTGGCAGTAGAAACAGGTGAGATTGAGGTACCAATAAAAACGATCTTAGTATAAGGTCGTCCTCCATTTTTTTCGTACGCTATCACTGATATAATTTATGAGTAAGTTCAACAAAACAGTAGAATGAACATCCTTTAACTTTAATTGAAGATAGAAAGACAATTGCTTCAATAAAACTTGGTTTGTTATTTCAAAACAAACAAATTGATGTAACTTGTTGAACGACTTAATTGCGTTGTTTCCAGTGATGTCAACAAAGGCAGAACTTCTATGTAGAAGCCACAAGGTTCATATTGGAAAAGCAAATATGAACAAAACGACGAGCAACAACTAATAATGGAGGCGACAAATTGATATTAATAAAATATACGCTTGTTTTGTACAGGCTTGGTATGGTCTGCAGCAGTGTTGTATTGTTTTATATACATTGCGAGGGAAGCAAAGGCACATTTTGTGATTTTTTCTATTTTGACCTAGCGAGGGAGGATTGTATTCTAATGTCTTATAATTTACATTTACACGATCAATACCCAACACAAAACTGTTTTTAACGACGTACTAAATTTTGTTTCGCCTTTTAAATACCGCCGGTGATACTTCAATACCACGTTTGTAGAATTAGTAAATAAAGTCTAAATTCCAGCATTTATAATCGAACTTCGAACCTTATTTACAATCGATACTTACGCAGTATTGAACTATCACTGGCGATATATATGGTCCGAGGGTGGTGGGTTTAATCTTCACCCAGAAAAAGCAATATTGTGAAGAATATTTGTATTGTATGAGTAAATTCTGTCTGAAATCCGTTACATAAATATTACTCTACTTGAACAAAGTCAAGTCAAGGCACTGTGTGAATAAATTTCTTAATGTTTCTTCCATTTTTCAAGAGAAAGTTATCGACATAGTGATCGTCAATCTTGAGAACGGTTGTCGCAAGTTAGCCGAAGGTCGGACAAAATAATGTGTAAAGACTTAAATAGACCGTTTTTATTGAAATAGACCGAAACGAAAAGACTAACAAAATACTTTTAAAATGTGTAATTTATACGTGAATTTTAGAAAATACTACCTCCTACTAAATGAAGGTGTTAATCAATGTAACTTCAATTATATCATTAATTTGAAATTTGTATATTAACTACATGAAAGCTAAAAATTTGTTCCCAATAATATTCTTAAACAATTTTATAACTAAAGTTTAGAGTTATTTCTTAATATTTACTAAAATTCTAATAATTTTCCTGAATTTACGCCCCCGACATTGGATTACAAAGAGTTAAACACAATTACATCGAGTTTTGAGTAATAATCAACGTTCAGAGCCAGTCTATTATTTTTCTCAGGAATTATTCAAATTTTTATTGTCTGGAACTCGGCCAACATTTTCGGCTTTAAATTCGAGCCAGATGTCTAGAGCACTTTTCCGTTGTTTATTCGCATTTGTTAGAACTAAAGTAAATTACTCTATATTTGAAAATTCTGATTTTTTTTGTAGAGACAGATATCTTTCTGAAACTATAGGGATCAACGGGATAATACTTCATAATATTTATGGTTAAGAAATCATTTAAATATAAACTTACTGAAACGCAATTATCATAAATTTATAGGTTAATCTATATAAATAAAATTCATAATTATCGAAAATATCGAGTCAATCAGTCGAAAAACCCTCTGAAAAAAAACTATAATCTGTTTGACTGACTGACGTATTTACGCAGGGCCTAAACTATAAGAGCCAAAAATTTTAATTTAAATTTTTTAAAATTTACTCTCTAAATGAACAAAACAGAAGTTCAAAGTTAGTATGAAACATTGCTGTTTTTAAAGTTATTTGAATAGATTTCAGAACGTAGGTTTTTCATTGACAGTCATGAAACATGGTAAACTTTTTTTCTCGAATTTCATCCCTTAAGGTGGTAAAAAAATCAGTATCAAAGTTTTACAACTTAACGCGGATGAAGCCGCGGGTCGCTGTTTGTTTATATATATATGTTTTTCTAAATGTATGACAGTGTACTATACTTACTATACTTATAAGTAAAAATGTATTTGATTTTTTTGGTCTAACTGTGTTTGTTAGAGCTAATCTCTGAAACGGCTGGACTGATTTTGAAGAGAGTTTTACTGGCAGATAAATTTTATCCGCGACAACATTAATTATTTATATTTGTATTAAGTGTGTCTATAGCGATTACTTTAAAAAAATAAATTTTAAAAAAACTATCACTAATCAAAAGTAACGTTTTGAAATAAAAGTAAAATAGCGAAAGAGGCGATAAAGGACTGAACTAGAACTGACAGATGGCGGTATATCCGTTTGATACAGTATAGTTCCAATGCGCAGGGCGTGGATTGGCAGCAGCATTTTGGTCGCGGAAGCTGCACTCTGCGATTGCCAACACGCTTATCCAGCGCGTCAATTATGGAGAAAGTTCCCCGTTTTTCGGGAAGGCATAAGTCCAGATGTGGACTACCAATGGCTAATATGATGATATTGAATTAACTATTATTATAAACAGGAAAGTATATGTGTATGTTTGTTTGTTTGTCCGCTTTTTACGGCAAAAAGAAGCAACAAAATGACGTGATTTTTTTATATGCAGATAGTTAAAGTGATGGACAGAAACATAAGCTACTTTTTAACTTTTACTAACTTACTTTTTCTAACCACCCCTGTTACCTTAAATGGGGGTGGAAGTTTGTATGGAGTATTCCGCAACTTTTAAGGTAAAAAGCTAAAATTTGCTATGTGGACTATTTGGGACTCAAAAAATATAGTGCATTTAAAAAAAACTGCCTCCAACTCTTTAAATAAAGAGGTGAATTTTAAGTGGGAGTTAGAAAATTTTATGTGGGATTCTTTACAGTTTTTAAGATTGGAAGATGAATAAATGGAAAGACATTTTATCGTCTACAGTAGCGTATTAAAATAATATTCTGTTTTCAGTTCTCTTCTGAGTACTAAATCAGGAAAGTAGAACCGTGTTACCCCGAATTCAGGGCGAGTGAAGCCAAGGGAAAAAGTTAGTATGTAATAACTTATCCCTTATTTCTGCACTTGAAGCCGCAGGTACTATTTGTAAAATGCAATATAATACTATATATTACATACATTATATTACTACTAATTATATCGTTTAATTTTCTAAAATTTATGCGTTCACTTTTCAAAATAATAGTACTCTTTTAACGGCATTAAACATTTAAAAAGAAGAGTAGTTTTACTATGTTGTTTTGCTATCCCTCCCTGCACCCGTAGGGCGCGTGTTGCGAGCGTGCTTTTCCCGCAAATTGTTGAAGCCTCAGAGGTGTGAACACAAATTCATTAGTCACTTTTAATGGTGGTGGAAAACTCATATACACGTTTCATAGTTGGTGTAAGCTTCTTAAAAACATCTGGTATTCCTATTTATAAAAATACTCTGGATAATGAGAAACTACGGGATAATACCTGCAAGTCACAAGGTAGGCTAAGCGCTTTTCATGCGGACCGTAATTTGACAGTGTGTTACTTCAATACCACGAATGTACCATTATATCTTTGCGCAGGTATATAGCTACCCCACCTCAACCTTTTCCAGTGCGATCATTTCTTATAAGAATATTACAACTTTCAGAAATAAGTAAGGCGTGGACATCATCAGAGCTAAAGTTTGTGAGAAGTTCTGTGTAGTGCTGAGGAATGCTTTGAGCATTAATGTGACAAACATTGAATCCGTTTATAGAGCTTGAAAGTACCGACTTAAGGCAATCACAAAGTAATACGTGGGAGTCAAGTGAGTCATCAAATGAATCGGATGAACTGCTAACATTTGTTGAAATAAGTTAAATGTCATCTGACATCGATTATATATGAAGATGTACTAAATAATTAAAATAATGTGTTTATAAAAATAATAACGATTAAGACTAAAAAAAATTTAAAAAAGAAATAGTAATAAAAGTAATAACAATTAATAAAGCAATAAAATACAGAACAAACAATAGAATACTGTAAGCATAGAATGGCACTGTCCGCTTGGTGACTGTTAGAACTGAGGACTGATACAAATGCACATAAAACATTGAACTAATTACAATTATCAAAAAAAAAAGAAAAATAATAATACAGCTAATAATTTAAAAATAAGTGAAAAAAAAACAATTTAACCACTTAAAACGGAACGTTAGTAGTTTGACAATGACAGTTGGTTGACAGTTACAGAATAATCATCATTACAGATAAAACTAAAACAGATACACACAGAAACAGATACATATATAACTTTTAGTAGCTTTACTGTATGATATGGCAGCAGATATGATTTCTATCATCATTATAAACGGCTCGCCTGAAAGTAATTGCTCGAAGGATTCTACATATAATTGGGGTTGAGTTACATCTGTGTCATAAAACCACAGGCCGGCCATTACAGCAACTACGTTTTATGGCGTTAAATAAATACTCGTATGTATATTAAATATTTCAACATTAATGTAACAATAAAAAATATTATGTGTAACACATAATAATGTTATTTTTTATTAAATTATTATTTAAAAGATAAATATATATATATATAAGTATATATATATATATATATCTATAGGTATATAGAAGATAATAACTCACTAGAAACAGATTTAAGATGAGACCCGAACCAGCATCTTATCCTTTCTGGGGGAGTGCAACGTCGTATTACCGAGGTCCTAGAATTGTAAATTATTACTTAGTGTATGCGTGGGTATGTGTGTGTGGGTGTGTGTTTGTATGTGTGCGAGTGTGTATGTGTGCGTATGTGTGTAGAAAACAATATAATTATTATAAAATTTGGAACCGGTAAATATATATAAATAATTCATATCGTCATTTGTTGTTGAATAAAGTTATTATTATTCCATAAGCCTCCCCAAGAAAGGGGGAATTTTGCCCATAATTGCTACGCTGGGTCAGCGTGTTGGCAATCGCAGAGCGCACGTTTCGTGACGAGAATACTGCTGCACATCTAGATTGCTTAATTTGAGCTGCACTGTTTCGGATGGCTATACCGCCATCTGTCGCGTTCTAGTACCTTAGTCGCCTCTTACTGTATCTAGTACAGGGCGAGTTTCTTTTCTACTCAGCCGGCACCTTAGAACTAATAAGTTATTAGATCAGTTTTTTTATATCACTAAACTGGCAAGGATACGTTTTCCATGGTAGTAACCGACACTATAGCTAATACTCGCGTAATCACAAGGATATCACTAGTGCGTGGGGTTGACGGCCTGATAGTGCATTCAGAGGTATTTTATGCGCCGAGGGTAATGGGTGAAACCCCCACCCAGGATATATATAGCTATTATACTTGTGATTCCTCTACTCAGAATCGTTGGGCGAGTGAATAGAAAAAAACGCGCAAGAAAAACTGGTGGTGAACTCTGTGAGGGGTTATTCTATAGGGCATGTTTGTTTATTTACGATTAAAATTTCGTTACGACCATACCCATTTACATAAAACGCAATGCCTTTGTATAATCTCGGTATAAAATCACTGCCAAATGATAATATAAATCTCCCAAAACCCTTTTTTGTGCTCCTAAAAGACAGCTACTTTTTTCCAGCATACCATTTTTATTATGCCATGGGTTGTATAATTTAGATCCCTAAGGATATTCAAGGTTTGATTATAGGATAGGACAAGTTACTCGTGGACCACAGTGTAAGGAAATAGAACAGGTTGACAATTCTGTTTAAAGAATTTCCTATTTTTGAGGTTTTATGAATAGAAAATGCTGGATTTTATTTCAAATGATATTGACTGGAAAATTAACTTGTCTCAGGGACTCGAAGCTGCATCGGTATGGGAAAGATTCAGGTTCGAGTCCCGCCTGATATTTGAAACAAGTTGATTTTTTCCAGTAAACAACATCTTGAATTTTCTATTTAGGAACATAACAAATATAGGGTCAAGTAAAAATATAAGAGAACCTACTCCAACTCCGGTAAATGCGTCTGACACATCACGACAGTGACACTCAGACGCACGCAGGAACGCTTCAATAAGTGTAGTGTATATCCTCATTACTATACTACGTTGTTCGGCGTGATGTTGCAAATGGTAGTGACCATATCTTGAGTTCCAAAAGTCATGGGTTCGATCCCCAGTAGAAACATTAGTATGATGATAATTTGTGTTTTTTCTGTGTTAGAGTGTGAAATATGTATTTAAGTATTATATTTGTGAATCCTCTGTTGTCTGATCTCCGTAACACATGTGGTTTAAGTGTTTTATCTCGGATTTAAATCAAATATAAATTTCAAGGAGGTATACTGGCAGTAAACGTTGTATATTAAAAAAATAATAAATCTTTTATACTTGACTGGACCATAAACAAAAGCAGTCGAATGTCAAGTCAAAATGTCGAATACATCGTATTCACTAACGTATCATCACGCCTGAATTCAATTCGTGTTCGCAGATACTCCATTTCCCCATTGTCACCCAATAATGATCGGCCTGGCCTCATTTACCGGACAACCTGATGACATTTGACGCAGACTGATTTAGCATCAGGTTTGTTTCAAAAACTTACAATTTGACATATTCAATCTAATATATAAAATGTTTGTGCCACAGTGCTAGTTACCATACTCCTCCGAAACGACTTGACTGATTTTTATGACATTTTTTATGCATATTCTGTAGGTCTGAGAATCGGCTAGTATCTATTAATTAAATAAGTATTGTAAAGCAGAGGAATTTGTTTGTTTGTTTGTTTGTTTGTTTAAACGTGCTAATCTCAGGATCTTCTGGTCCGACTTGAATAATATTTTTTTTGTTGGATATTCCATTTAAAGAGGAAGGCTTTAGGCTATATAACTTTTCTCTGAGACCAATAGAAGCGAAGCGTCAGTGATAAATGTTGCAAAAACGGGGAAAATGCTACTATACCCCCCAAAGTCACTATTCTACGCGGACGAAGTCGCGGGCACTGCCAGTACTATATTATAAGTCCTAAGTGATAAGAGTTATCCAAACCTAAATTTCTTTTCGGATAATTTTTATATTTCTTAATAATGTGGGATTAAAAATACTCATTGACCTAAATTTTGCACCCTTCCATCACCAAACCCTATTTTTAAAAGCGATATATAAACATTTTAAATTATTTTATATAATTTGGCAGAACAATGTTTGCCCGGACAGATAGTATATATGTTATATATTTAGTTGATGCAATAATAATAATTCATTATTTGCGATGTGTACTAAGTTTTTAAGTTAGTTAAGATGCACATTTTAAGTAAATACAATTTGCATGCAAATCCCAATACGAAACAATACAACTTAAGATTTTTTACTCATAAAATCAACAAGACAATATCAGCCAGTTATATAGTTTCTCCAAAAATAAATAGGTATTCATTACTAACTATATACTAATAAAAATTCATTACTTTCAATGCGTATTTTATTATATACTCTAATCACACAGTTCTTTTCGTAAACTGCACATTTTGGTAAGTCCGTTAAAACAATGCCTATTAAAGTTTCTCTTAAGACTAGGATTGGCAACACCAGCTATTTAAAATAGATTTATTTGTTTATTTGCATTATTTTATTAACTAGAAGTCAATGTACTAAAATATCAATGCATAATTTATCAACACTTTAAGTGCTGCTGCTTGATTCATACATTAAAGAAATAACACACGCATGCCATACATATTTACTTAACGTGCATATACTTAATACAAAAAGATATGTTTAGAATATGACACGTGCCGTATATTATAAGAAATTTATTTATTTCTTTACATTTGATTGACGTCATTGATTGTTGTGTTTCTTTGTGTTATTAAAAAAAAGACGTATAGAAACTTGTAAAAGTGATAATCCATATATATAAAAGAAGAAGATGTCTGACTGACTGACTGACATATGAACGTAGACGCAGAACGAGACCTAATCTGTGCGGTTTGAAAATTTGATTTTTTTGCATAGGGGTGCCTTAGCAAAATATAAGAGTTTATGAAATAGTAGTAACGTAGCATAACTTAACTAGTAGTAAGGTAAAAGCACTAAGAAAGGATTTCCGAAAATTCACCCTGAAGGGGGTAAAACGGGGGTGCAAAGTTAGTATGAAACTTTGCTGGTTTGTAGTAATTCCAATGAATCTCAAAGGAAATGGTTCTTCATTGAAAACCATGATACACGTTAATAAATGTTTCTTCGGAAATCATCCCTTAGGTGGGTAAAAGTTAGTATGTAATACTCGTAAACTATTATACGCGAGTGAAACAAAAAGAAATGTAATTATGAACTTAGTGCGATCAGCATTCTGATAATTCGGTTGTATTAAGTAAAGTTAATACTAAGTCAGTATGTATTCTGTATAGAAAATAAACAAAAGTGTATTCTCTTATAACACATAACATGTATTTGCAAATACAGATAATATCTCTATATTATATACTCCACGGTTATAAATGCATTGCCAAATGAAAATCTAGGGAAAACATCCTTACTAATGTTATAAATCCAAAAATAACTCTGTCTGTCTGTTAAGCAATCGCACCTAAACTACTGAACCGATTTAAATGAAATTTGGTACACAGATAGTCTAAAACTTGAGAGAGGACATAGGCTACTTTTTTCGACATAAGAGTCGCTAAAGAGTTGAAAGGCTGATGAAAAGTTGTATGAAAGTATCGCTATTGTTAGAGCTTTGGCTTTTATTAATTTAGCTTTTATTAATTAGGCTATTGATTTGTGTATATTAAAATATAACATTCCGAGTTTATATAAGTAAAATTAAAAAGGTATGTTGCCCAAAGAAACTACCGCACGCGGACGATGTCGCGGGCACTGCTAGTATTTAATAAAATGAGGTAGTATGAGGTAAATAAAAAACAAACATAAAAACATAAGACATACTATTCAAATTAAAAAAAGAAATCTGTAATACAGTTTTGAAATATATACAGTACAAGTATAATATGAATAATTAAAATTGTAGCCTTGAGGTACCGTCAGAGTTGAATATTACCTCCCTTTGTACCAGGTGTCGTAAGAGGCGACTGAGATACCAGAACCGACAGATGACGGTATACCCATCCGAGACAGAGAAGCTTAAATGCACAGGGTGGGGATAGGCAACAGCATCTTCGTCGCGAAAGCTGCGCTCTGCGAATGCCAACACGCTTACCCAGCGCGGCAATTATGGGCAAGATTCCGCCTTACTTGGGGAGCCTATATTCAGCAGTGATATTGATTAAAAAAAATTAAACTGGCTTATAAGAATACTGCGTTCTAGTTACATTGAAAGTTAAATAATATCTTGCATCAAAAATTATTACTTGGAGATAAAATACTCGACTACTGCGTCATTGCCTAGACTGTGGTATAACTTTAATAACTATTTTAGTTGCTTATCGTATCCCGAGGGAGATTCACGGACCTTTCTTAATTTAAGATCCCATAATATATCGTATGATTGCTTTTGTCTCTAGCCATAATTAATATAGATGAAAAATAAATGGATTTGTCCAAGTTAATATTAACTTATAGAGTTATAGAGTAATCAAAATATTAGGATACACGCAAATAAAAAAACTTTCCAAATTTTCTAACTCTGTAAATTTAATCATATCAATAGACTGGTTGATAACAATAACAGCTCAAGATCTTGTATATAATATATATATATGTAATCTCATATATAATGTCGTCATCATCAAAGTATCTGTAGATCAAACCAGAGAGGTATCACAAATATTGTACTTAAATACATATTTAACACCTAGAAACAGTGTTAACACAAACATCAATAAATAGTTGTCCCGGGTAGGGATCGATCCCACGACACTTGGCGCACAAGATTGAATCACCACCATCTGCGCCATCTAACATGTCTATAAGCAACAGTAACTGCTTCATCATCATCACCACAGCACGAGGGAACTTTACCCGTAACGCTGGGCATACATGGTAGCAAATTCAGAGCGTAATTTCGCGACGGGAATGCTGTTGCTGATTTTCGCCTAGTTGCATTTATCTGGCCCGGTGGCGAATATGATTGTGACCCAGTCTTGTATGCCGAGGGTCGTCCATTCAATCCCCATTCAGGACAAAATTTAATTTGATGAATATTTGTGTGTATTTATGTATTATATATGTAATTCCGAATTAGCTCAGAATCAGGTCAATGTATGAAACGTTTTAATTAATTAATTAAGTGAAAACATATTATTAAAAAAAGCCGCTATTTGCTCTTTCCAGTACCTCAGTCACCTCTGCTGGTACCTCACGGCATCCAACTTGAGAAATAAGATAGTTTGTCACAACTTATCTTCGTAATATTAGCTATATATAGTTAAGACAGAACAAGATATTTGGGATCAGCTAGTTTTATTTCAATTTTGAATAACAAACATCGCTGTACAATTGTCGGACATAGTTAGCAATGACTGGAAACGAGAAGCCTCTTAAACAGTATGAGATTGCTTTTCATAAGTTTGTCTTTGCCTCGCCATCGAAAAACGACTAGATGTCACAGCATTGGGGTTATTTTTTTATTTATTAAAAGTATTAGATTATATTAAAATTTAGTTTCAACATAATAATACTTGAAATTCAAGCTTTAAATGTTCTGTTTTGTTATTACAGTTGAGTGAATACTTAGTTATCTAAAAGGTAATTATTAAAATTGTAAACGTTTTTTGAATAACATTTATTATTAATATCGTGTGTACTGGTAGAGATGAATGCGTACTTTCTATTTCTACCGCCATATAACAGTGTTTGCATTGCTGTGTTCCGGTTTCAAGGGTGAGAAAGGTAGTGAAATTAATGGGTAAACGTGACGTAGTATGTTCAGTTCAAATAGTTGACGACACGCCAGTGATATCTTTGCATCTATAGGCTGTGATCACGTTTACCATCAAGCGTATCGTATGCTTGTTTGCTGCCTTCATGATATATATATATATATATAATATAATAAAGAATAATATGTTATCGGAATTCGGACGGCCTATAAACTATGAGAGCGGCCTTGTTGGTACAGTAATGCAGAACTGGCTGGCTGGAGCAAGACCTGAAAGTTTCCGGTTCACTTTATTCTATTATGACTTATATATTTTAATGTTTCTCGAGAAACCTTATAGCATGAAAACATTACTTTTTCCTTTGACGTAAGAAACCATAACCCGAAATTGCTATGATAAAATTAACAATATGTGAGTATCTTTATTATATTCGTACATAGCTAAATAGTATAAAACAAAATTGCTTTCCGCTGTCTGTCTGTCGCTACGTATGCTTAGATCTTTAAAACTATGCAACAGATTTCGATGCAGTGCATTGATAGATAGTACTCTATCACTGCTACAAGAGGACCGTTTGTATGGGTAATAAATGCGTAATAGAGAAGAAAAACATTGTCAATTTTAGACGTTTCCAACGTGACGTCGTAAATAATCTCATTTTTTACGATTACATTGCAAACTTAGGCTAAAACTGATGGGATAGATCAAAATAATGTAGTATAGTATTTATTGTACACCATAAACAAGTCTACAAAAAAGTCGGCATTGGTATATGTAATTTTTTTATCTCTCTGTAACCATATTTTATTCTCATTGCATTCATATGAAGCTAGGGCGGGTTGTTAGTCCACAATATGAGCGGTAATAGCCAAGTCGACATAATAAGTAATCCAATTCTAATCCACGTTCAATTTCGTTCGTTAATTAATTTTTCATGGACATCTAATTCAGCAAAAGATAAATATCCCATACTTTCATCCGCGTCGCATTACGTCTTCGTAAGAAAAAAAAATCACACTTCGTTTCTCAGATAAGGAGACAGAAATAGATTCTCAGCTTCCCCTCCTAAATTCTCATTTTTATTACAATAAGTCACGGATGAGTTGTACCGATGTATCGAAATTTCTCCGTTGTAATGAAATTCCTTTTCAGATGACTTCACTTCGAATTACATGCGGTCTTTGAACAGAGCCAACAAATATATTGTTTAGATTTAATATGGCGGGAGTAATGGCACTGAAAACATTATAACGACTTCATAGTAATATTCTTTTATCGATAAAAAAGGGTTTGATTATTTTAGTATTGCCATCACAAAAGAAAATAAAAAGATAATATTATTTGACGGGCCAGACGGCACAGGGTTGTGGGGTACCGCAGGAGTAGAAAAGTATCCCCCTCTATACCAAATGTCGTGGGAGGCGACTTTGGTACTGCAACCAAAAGATGGCGGTATATCTATTTACAACAAAGCGAATTTAATACTAAAGCGTGGGGGCAGTAGAATCCTAGTCACGAGTGGCGTTCTGCGATTTTCCCCACGCCTACCCAGCACGGAAATTATTGGCATAAATCCCCCTATCACGGAGATCTATGTCCTATAGTGGACTTTATATGGCTTATATGAAGATGGTATATTCGATAGTGTTTCTATCTTATGCGCCAAGGGTCAAACATATATGTAATATATAAGATATACGTAAATAAATTGCTTATAATTTTGGTCCCTCGCATTTTTAGATCACAAAACCTTAACCGCGGCCAAATCTGGTGCTGCAGCGGAAATGGCTGCCAGACTTAAAACGAATAAAAATAGTTTATTGGCAGCTATTTATTCTTTTCGTGCCAGTTGCTATTAAAACATCTGGAGTATGGAATAAAGATCGAAATTACTTTTTCAATATTAGTATTCGGGGATTTTCTGATGTTAAGGATCTGTCTTGCTGGGCGGCGTAGAAATTCTGCAAGCATTCCAAGGACCATAGCGTCGGACATGTCTCTTTTTTAAAATGCATTATTTTTTATAGATATATATTAAATATTTGAGAACGGTTGCCGAAATGTAACCGAAACAGACAGACAAAAATGGTAAAAATAAAAATTTTGGTATGTGTACCGTATACTATATAAGGTACACATTATACTACATATGTATGTAGTAGAAAGCGGTTATTTTAATATTACAAACAGACACTCTCATTTTATTTATATATATATAGATAATATTGCCTGGTAATGAATTGCTCTAACCTAGCTTTAAGACAATGGTTTGTTACCGCCGACGACTGTAAGGGTTCCATTAACACTAATTATTTAGGATTGATGGAACTTTTATCACCAGTAGTTCTTTTATTTTTTGCATGAGCATTAAACGTAGTTTTAAGACCCGTCTGGTACCGACAGACACTAGTCTGTCGTATATTTATATATATCATGTTAATAAGTATAGTATAGTATATAAATTAGGCCTCCCTAAAACTATTAAGGTAGGCTTGATTTACATACGTTAAAAGACTCTCATAACCTAGTTGTATTATAAGTATTATAGGTATAATGGATTTAGTACTTTGTTTATCTGAAATCATCATCATCTTAACAGCCATTAGAAGTCTATTATTGGACATAGGCCTCCTTAAGAATGTGGGAATTTTGCCTTTAATTGCAACTCTGGGTAAGCTTATTAGCAATCGACGACATTTTCCGACGGGGATGCTAATGCCTATCCCCACTATTTGCATTTGAGCTGCACTTTAGATGCACTGTCGGTTTTGGTACCTTAATCGCCTTTTACAACACCTGGAAAGGTACTATCATAATCTGCCGGTACAACATGGCCATCTTTTTTCCATTAATCCAGAATTTATTTCAATTTTTTAGATGGTTTGAAATTGTTTGTAATGGGCCTACTTACATAAAGAATATTTAAGTTTAACTAGAAAACTTTTTGTATCATCATCATCATCATTACAGCTATTGGAAGTTCACTGCTGGACATAGGCCTCCCCAAAAGTTATTGCCCATAATTGCCACGCTGGGCAAGCGTGTTGGCAATCGCTTAGCGTAGCTTTCGCGACGAGACTGCTGCTACCCATCCCTACCCTGTACATTTGAGCTACACTGTTACAGATGGATATACCGCCATCTGTCGGTTCTAACATCTTAGTCGCCTCTTACGACACCTGGTAAAAGGGAGGTACTATTTTACTATGCCGGTCAACCTTGTATTATACCTATAGCATATAACTACTCTATCTTTACGTAATGTAGATATAATAAAAGCCAACTATCCTCCCCATTTGTAGTTAAAGCAGTTGCTCAATTGAAATGGACACACACAAGCAAAAGTCAGCAAGATAAATTACCTACGGCTATACAAAATAAATGTCCATTCCATGTCCACTGCGTATTTTGCCCGGTACATTACTCAGGTGCCCAGACCACTAATCACGCCGCTGGCCATTTTAATCCGTGACGAGAAAACGACATTGGCGAGATTAATAGTGTCATCCCTTTTATGGCCTAAAGGTCCAGGTTAGGGTTGAAAAAGTCTGCCGATTCGGGGTAGAATTGTATTTAAACGGTTCAAATGTCTAGTGTTTTTATGCTTATATTATAAAGAGGAAACATTTTATTGTTTGTTTGTTTGTTTGTTGCGGTTTAACTCAAAAACAACTAAGCCGATTAAAACAATTCTTATACCATTAGAGAGCTACTTTTTTACCGAGTAATATAGGCTATAAAAATTGATACCGCTACCTAATATAGTACTATGTCAAAAATTACCAAATTCATTTCGAAAACTCTTTCATTATTAGAAAATTATACTTTCAGCAAGTGATATATATATAGAAATTTGGGTCTCAATATTGTTACGGCGAGAGGAATTACGTAAGTTAAACCGTAGAGCGCTGCTAGTAAGAATAAGACACAGGATAAAGTGACTTATAACTGAAAATTCGAAAGTGCTTTTATGTGCCTACTTAATAAAGTATTTTGTTATATACGTACTCGTATTATTGACTGTTTATACAGTCTACTAGCTGACTCGACACACGTTTTTTGTCTTAACGACGACAATTTAATTAAAGTTGGTGTAATTGAGATTAAATTATATACATTTTATTTAATGAAATCATGTTGATGAAAAGAAAATATTTATTATTCTAATGCTTTATGATATATAATATTCTTTGTTATATTTTCTGCGCGTATATAACTAGTTTTGGACAATATAAACTTTTTTGATGTAACATATTTACATTTCACATAAAATTGTCAAAGTGTTCATATGGTTATTTTTTCTTTATTTAGAATCATCTCTTGACAATAACAAACATAACAAAAAATATGTTAATTTGATGGCGCGATATATATATATATATATATATATATATGGTTATATAATAACAAAAAAGGAAATTATTGTAATATATCTTCTAGAAGTAAAAAAATTAATTCTTATTTCTTTGATCACTTGCGGAAGGTTACACAATCTAGAAAAAAAAATTATGAACTGCATTGGTACGCATTGGTACCGACTTATTTCTACCGCCAGATAGCAATGTTCGCATTGTTGTTTTTCGGTTTTAAGGGTGATAAGGGCGGTGAAGGTTGGCAACACGGTAGTGGGGTTCTGGTGATAATACGAGCGTCTAAAGGCTGTGGTGACGCTCACTATAACGCGGACTGTATGCATGTTTGTCCACCTGGTCTTAAAAATTACTAAATAATTTGACTAAATACGTTCGTATCTCATTAAATACATTATAGTAACATAATGTGACATAGTCTGTCGTATGGCAGTTAATGCGATTGACAGAATGAGTGTACAAAGACAGTTTTAAATAGATGCATCGGTGGGAATTATTTCTTAAATAATGATTTCTACGCTAATAGATAAACCCGTACTATGAGCCATCTGTCAAACGACTGACAGTCATGTCAAACGCTTTTACGTTATATTAGAATTTTTTTTTATGGTTGACGAATTGTCTCCTTTTTTTCTTTCGTAAGAACCTGGAGATAATAAGAAGCAAATTTAATAAAGAATCAGGAAAATCAGTCAAGCCATTCATGCCTGATGCAAAGATCACAGGAAATATATATTTAAATATAAATGTACCGGTAGAGTAGAATAGTACCGGTCCCTGCACCAGGTGTTGTAAGAGGCGACTAAGGTACCAGATCCGACAGATGGCGGTATAGGCAGCAGCACCCGCGTAGCGAAAATACGCTCTGCGATTGGCAATTCGCTTGCCCAGCGCAGCAATTATGGGCGAAATTCCTTTCTTAGGGAGGCCTATGTCCAGCAATGGCCTTCTAATGGCTGATGTGATCATGAATATTATAGTGGAAAGATGTTTGACTGACAAATCAACGCTAAACCAAAACTATAAATGTTAGAAATTTGAAATTAATATAATCGGACTTTCATTAGCAAATAGATATTTTTATTATGGCTTGTAATTACTAGTTGACTCAGCTAACGTTGTTTTGCCAAATAAATAAAAAAAGAAATAAATTACTAATATCGCTATTAAAAAGATAAAATGTGGTGATAAAAGGATAAAATTTTTTGGTTATATATATTTTTAAAACCAAAAAAAAAATGTCCAAAGAATAAAATAAATGTTAGGCTTAGATAAGTTTTATCACTTAGGGGTATAAAAAATATATAGTAGCTGATTATCAGACCAACTGAGTATGCATATAAAATGTTATAAGAATCTGTCAAGCTGTTTCGTAGGAATATGGTAACTAACATTGTGACACGAGAATTTAATATATTAGATTATCCTCACGGAAACTGTAACTACGCGGGTGAAACCGGGTGCTATTGGTAGTATAGTATATTTGCTTATTCCTTCAGTTGGAAACCAAATCGGCAGACAACCATTTTTTTTCAATCACAACTGAACCAGAAAATGTAATGCAAGTCTTTGTTTTATTTATCCAAAGAACTCCCTAAATATTCTCAAATTATTCCTTTGTTAGCCACGATCAAAGAAACGAGAATTTCACCCCGCGTATTCGCCCAGCGAATTATAAAAGAGAAAATAAAAACCAAAATGCGTTTTAATTCCAAAATGTATAAGGGAACCATTTGTTCAGTAAAATGAGAAGTCTGCTTACTAGCTACGGCTATTCGAAGAATCATGATTCCGGAATTCTTTTTAAAGTCCACTGCTGGACAAAGGCCTCTCAAAAAAAGAAGGAATTTGCCCATAAATGCCACGCTTGGCAAACGTGTTGACAATCGCAGAGCGTAGCTTCGCGACGAAAATGCTGCCGCCTTTCCCCGCCCTGTGTATTAGAGCTACACTGTTTCGGGTGGATTTACCGCCATCTGTCGTATTTGAAGAAAGCTATTGTTAATCCCATCACCTATATTTTCCGTTTTCTTCATCATCATCATCATATTAGCTATAAGACGTCCACTACTGGACATAGGCCTTGCCTAGTAATCTTTAATAGGACCGGTTGTAGGGGCCTGTAGTTTCAAGTACATATACCCTTATTGAAGCTTTATATATATGTTATACTTATTTAAAATAAATTATGCATTAGGACTAGTCATAATATGATAAGAAAAATATCTAGACAGCGTAATCAATTATTCACTTTATTTATACTGCCGCGGGTTACTGACAATTCTACAATGAGATGTCAATGACTTTCAATGAAGAACCTTTCTACTGAAATTCATTAAAATAACTTTAAAAAACACTAAGTTTAATACTAACTTTTCTCTTCCATTTTAGCCCTTTAGGGGTTGAATCTAAAAAATACTATATAATTGCTCCCTTATGTTATAAAAGCAACACCTGTGCAAGATTGAAATTTCTAATCTTTATAGTTTAGGACCTACGTTGATATGACTTATAGATGACATTTCTGATCCCTTGGGTCTTCAGGGTCATCTGTATTATTTTTAATTGTATATAAGTTCATCTTAAAATTTCTGTAATGAAAATATTGATATTTTTATTACTTTTATTGTTATTATATCATTGAAGATTAAATATTGCTTGTATCTGCCTACTTAAATAAAGTGTATTTGACTTGGACTTGCCAGGTCAGTCAGGTTTTCTTTTTATGTATATAGAAAAACGATTGTTACTATAAATTGAGATAAAATCTATCTTATCTCACAAGTTGGATAAAACTGTAAAACGTAATGAAAAATAGATTAAAGACGGATGAGTAATTAAGGTTCATCCCGGACAAACACTAAGATAATTTTTTTATATAAATAAAGGAGATGTAAAGTTTTTATTTTGGATAAGTAATTTAAAAGTTCATCCCGAACAAACAATGTGAAATTAATTTATATTAATAAAGGAGATATATAAAGATTTTATTATGTTAAATGTAAAATGGCTGCAGTGTATAATGTAGTATTAACATTCGACATACTCCTTAAAGTGTGTTATAAGAGATTATGTGAGCAGGTTGGGTGAACTTGACATTTTATACACGACTAAAGTTTGAAGGCTGGTTTCGATCGCCATTTTGTCGGAAGATTAAATAGTTTATTTGTTACAAACGTACAAAAATATATTTTTTTAACATAGTTACATTTCGTGCAGCAATCTTAATTTATTATATATATATATAATATTACCGACAATATTTTCCAGTGGTGATAGATTTTTGGAAATCGGAAGTAGTTAAAGTTAAAGTTCTGTTTTTTGGCGTCCATAACACAAGTGCTATAAGTGACTTACCACGGAGTCAATGATATGAGATGTCGTGAAAAATTGTTTATAATTGTAAAAGTATACTCTACAATACAAAGATAAATAAACAAAATATTAAAGTTAACATATAAAATCAATAATGTGCAAGTTTATTTTGCAAAAACCCAGTTTATTTTTTTAAGGAAAACAAATATTTCTCGGTATTTCAAATACTCTATATGTATCGGGAATAGTTCAAAGAAGTTTGCTTGTAGGTATTCCGTACGTCTGGTTAGCCCCAAAAATAGTTTTATAGCGTCTACAAAACTTGTTACGATTTTAATTTACTCCACCAAACAAACTTTTTGTAAACACCGCGTGTTTTCATGTCTGAAGTAAATCAGATTTAACATTATTTATTTCGGTTTATGATCATTGCTATCTAGATATGGTGAATTTCACGTCATTGACGAATGACATCAAATAAGTTGGTTGTCCAAAATAAACTTCCTCCTCCGAACCAGGTAAGAGACGATAAAGGTACTTGAACGAAAATCAATTGACAGGCCAGGCCCTATGGCGCAGATGGTAGTGATCCTATGAAATGTTTGTCCTGTGTCTGGGTGTTACATGTATGTATTTAAGTATTATATTTGTGATTCCTCGTTGTCTGATGTCCGTAACACAAGTGCTTTCAGCGACTTACCACGGAGTCAGGTCACAGTATGTGATGTTGTGTATATATTATCTTGTACGACGAAGGTCGTGGGTTCAATTCCTATTCGTGGGTCCAAATTATTATATTTGTATTTGTTCCATAACTGGGTGTTGAAGATATATATTTGAGTATTAAAGCGCATGAGATAGGGACACTACCGCATACACCAAAAGACCCTATTTAGTATTTAAAAAAAAAAAAAGTTTAAAAGGCTTTTATTATACCTTTGAAAGGTAGGTACCGTTGTAGCCGATCCGTATCGATCAGAACATCGTTAATTAGGCGACAAACCAATATCTTAAAATCTGTAAAACAAAAAACACTTAGTATAAAATGGACAAATGTCAAATTTATGTAAACTGATCTAATGCTTTGTTTACGTTGCGTTGTTTGTTGTTTTTACAATGACTTACCGTCAAATAAGGCAACGAATAAATAAATGTACAGCTGACTCAATTGATAAATATTTAAGCCCAAACATAATTAAAAGTTGCTGCCCAGAGAATCGAAACGTTCATTACACATTCCAAACGTCAAGGACGAGTTGGAGTCGGTAAATTTGTAACCAATAAATAATTTCCGAGAAAATGGTCTGGTCTCACGTACGTATTTACGTAAAGTCGAAATGTAAAACGGAACGCACGATTTATTTCTGCATCGCATGTCAGAATAGAAAAATATTTCTGTACCAACCGTGTGTCGGTCGGAATATGGATAAGCGGGGGTATGAAATGGTTGATGCTAATGGAAGTCATAAAAACAGGAAGTCAAGCGACCAATTCGTCAAATGTGCTTTTTAGAATGTCAGAGGCCGTATATGGAATTAGTTGATATTTTTTAAAATTATGTCTTAAAATATAATACTTAAATTCCAATTTTTATTAACGCCAGACATAGGACGAACGCAAATATCATCAAATAAATTATATTACTATGAGTATATCTGATATGAATGACTGAGACAACAAACAGGTCATTATTTGGAGACATCAGCAGAAAAGAGAGTTCCTAAGACTCTCTTAAATACATACTATATAAATATATTTTTAATCAGCCGTGAGGTACCGGCAGAGTAGAATAGTACCTCCCACTTCGCCAGGTGTCGTAAAAGGCGATTAACGTACCACAACCGCCAGATGACGGTATATCCATCCGAAACAGTGCAGCTCAAATGTACAAGGGCAGAGATGGGGAGCAGCTTCCCTTTCACGAAAGCTGCGCTCTGCGATTTCCCATACGCTTGCCTAAAAGCGCGGCAATCATGGGTAAAATTCCTCCTTTCTTACAGAGACTTAAGTCCAACAGTGGACTTTCATGATATCTCATGATTATATATTTCATGATTTCATAAGATGATATTTGAAATTCATAGATAACTTTAACACTTGCTTACTATGAGTCGTAAGTAAAATTATTATATGAAGTAATTGATTGACGATGTTCAGTTATCGACGATTTCTAAAATTAATGTATCAAGCCGGTTCGGTCGATTACTATTTTAAAGCGAATGGTTATAGTTCATTTCTTGGTACTATAAACTCCAGTTTAATTTTAGTATGCATGTTCCTATAGTATTCACCATTTAAAATCCGTCCGTTAATGTATTGCGTGCCGTTTGCGTTGACAATCTTGTGGCTTAAAGATATTATGTTACATCACTTTGTAATTTTACTGCCTCTCACTCCTCAAATCGGAATACAGCAATGCCATTTCGCGGTAGAAATAGGTGAGAAAAAGGTAGCAATGCATGCGACTTTTGTATGAGGTCTACATCAATATAACTATCTTACTTAATTATATATTATGAGACGGGTACTGTAGTCCATATCTTGAACAAAAATATAATACCCCCAAATAATCACAGAGGTGATATAAATGAGTTGACAAGCGAACACAAATTGATTGGCATCTAACCATCTTCTGCCTATAGTAACTAACACTAAACAAGTAAGATGGTTGGAGGGCTACAAAAATCTCCGTGTACCAAGTAACGAGGCGGCTGCGGGCGACAAGTTCTCTAATCAAGTGGTACAGGGGTGTAGTCGTTAGTTATAGGGAATACACGACTGATATCTAAGAGAAAATTGAACATAACTTAATTACTTGTTATCGCTCGATAGTTGAAACTCAATGATGGTTCAAATTTAATTTAATTTTTCGCTTTAGTCATCATCATCATCATCATATCAGCAATAGAAAGTCTACTGTTGGAAATAGGCTTCCCCAAGATAGGTGATCTTTTATGCATAATTTCCGCGTGGTGGCATTTGCAGAACGCAACTTCGCGACGAGGATGCTGCTGTCCATCCTCATCCTGTAGTTATATCGCCATCTGTTGCTTTCGGTACCTTAATCGCCTCTTACGTCACCTAGTACAGGGGAAGGTACCTACTATTCTACTCGGCCGGTACCACATGACTGAATTGTCGTTAGCATTAGCAATATTTCGACATTTAATAACACCAAACGCAATATAATCACTTATTTCATTCAAATAAAGTTGTGTGTCATTCTAGCAGTATTTTTATTTATTAAATTGTTCATCCGTTGTTCAATTTCTTTTAAAAAGAGGTCCAAGATTTTAAAGCAAGTATTATTACACATTGGTTTGTTACCTAACTTTACTTTACATAGTATAAAACGAAGTCACTTTTCGCTGTCGGTGTTATATTGTAAATCGCTTCAGAGAGGACAACGTAGGATGTCCACTGAATCTAAGTCCAAGCAGTGGACATCCTACGGCTAATATAATTACATGCGTGGTCATGGCACAAATATCATCTGCATTGATCCCTCACTCCTATCTGTTTCTACCGCTGAATAGCCGTTGCTGTGTTCCGGTTTGAGCGGTGATAGGGACAGACAGACGTAGAAATACTGGATAATGTGATATATTATCTTCAAGTCACAAGGTTGGCAACGCACTAGTGATATATTTGTGATATTACGTGTGTATATAAGCTGCAGAGACACTATCATGTGGACTGCAGGCAAAAAGAAAACCTCCTCACTAATTCTATTCGGGATAAACCTTATTAGAAATTATCGCAAAAAATAGATCCAACCTCCAATCTTCACGACCCGCTGCATTCAACAGCGGACGTGTCCCAGTATCCTGTAGGATCAGGGCATTTTGTACCCGAGTCATGTCCCCGGGGCCTTGATTAATACCTAGGGACCGATGACACCACTCTTGATAGCTGATACAAGATCTGTTGAACAGTGGAGAAGGCATTTTATTTTAGGATACCATTAGAATCGACAGATGGTGGCATATCTACCCAAAGAAAATTAATCAAGTCGGGGGTGACCAGCAGCATTCTTGTTGCGAAGTTACGATTTGTCATTTTTTTGTTAAGACCAATTCAAACAAGCATTCAGTCCGCGTGATAGTAAGCGTGATAGTTTTCACTTTACCCAGTAATTTCACTGCCACTCTTACTTTTAAAAATTAGAATGCGGTCTATTTTACAGTAGAAATATGTGAAAGTGAGGTATCCATTCAGAGGACCTTTGTATGAGGTTACAGTTAATTATGACCAAAATTTTCCATTCTTGGAGATAGTCTGAAAATTGTTCCGATTCACCAAAAGGATTTTTTTCATTAACATATTTATAATCGACAAATCCTACTTTGGTTGAAACAATCTGAATGTTCGTGGACTTGTTACTACCAGTAGCTTTATCATCATCATCATACCAGCCACTGGAAGTCTACTGCTGGACTGCTGGACTGCTGCTTAAGTATTTGGAAGAAAGGAGGAATTTTGCCTATAATTGCCGCGCTGGGTAAGCGTGTTGGCAATTGCAGTGCGCGGCTTTCGCGACGGGGAAGCTGTTCCCCATCTCTGCCTTGATATGCACTGTTTCGGATGGACATACCGCAATCTGTCGGATCTGTTACATTGTACAGTGGGAGGTACTTATCTATTCTGCCGGTATCTCACGGCATTAGGCACCAGTAAATTAGGCAGAGAAAATTGAACTTGCCGAGTGTAAATTAGTTCTAATTCGTTCAGTGTATAGCTAGGCCAATTTGGTAACAGTGTTATAACTAGCAGTTAACTTAGTTTTAAGACTCGTCTGGAGCCGGCAGACTAGTCAAAGGTAGGTCTAATTGAATGATCTATATGTTAGTTGACTTACTAAGATTTTGATCATCAGAGTTGTCTGTATTGTACTCATGAATTTAATTACTTCCTCTTGAAAATATTAATGATTTTTTTTAATTCTATAATGCGTTAGAAAGTGCTTGTAACAGGCATATTTGAATGAAGAAAATAAAATATTTGAATAAAATTATATTTACTCAAGTTTATAAAGATGTGTGTAATTTTAGATGTCTCTATTCGTTCGTGGCAAAAATATTATAGATAATAATACATGTACATATCTATACTAATATTATAAAGCGGAAGAGTTTGTTTGTTTGTTTGTTTGAACGCGCTAATCTCATGATCTACGGATCCAATTTGGATAATTATTTTTTTGTTGGATTGTCTATTTATAGAAAAAGACTTTAAGCTATATAACATTACGCTGAAACCAATAGGAGCGAAGCGTCAGTGAGAAGTGTTGCAAAAACGGGGAGAAGGCTACTATACCCCCAAAGTCACTATTCTACGCGGAGGAAGTCGCGAGCAATGCTAGTGTATTCATAAAATAATAATACCAATAAGCTTATTGACAATATTTTACAGCTCGTAAAGTAATTAGAAAATAAATACTTTGCCCTAAAATTGGCCGAACCTTTTTCAGTTTTAAATACACCCCGTTACGTCATGTTATGCCACGTCACTGGGCATTTGGTCCGTAACATGAAAGTATATATATAAATATGCCGAGTCACTGTGTTTATCCGAAAATAACATCTAAACTGCTGAACCGATTTTTGTTATTTTTCCATTCCTGTGTCCAATTTGGTTTAACTTCAGAGATTTTATGTTTTTTTATATATTTTTTTTAATAATAAAAAGCGTCTTCAAAATTTCTGTATTCTATTCATATTTGGTTTACGCAAATACGATCATGTTTCTGAATTCTGTAATAAGCTAAAATGGTTTCCTGGACTTTGCTGGAATACTCATATTCTTATATTGTTACTATAAAACTTTCTTTCACGCTTTCACCCCCTTTATATCAATAATCTATTTGTATTCTTAGGTAATAGCCATGAAAAATTTCTGTGGTCATCACATCAGGGTTGATGCTTAAACAGTCCTTGACAATTCAAGCTCAGCATTTGTGGAAGACACTTTAAAAAAACAAATGTGTGCAATCCCTGTACTTATTTAAAGGTATTCAAGGTTTAGTTGGTAAAGGTGTATGCTTGACGTCAGGTACCAGCATAAAATAGTACCTCTGTCTATACCAAGTGCCAGGGGTCCACTAAGGTACCAGAACCGACAGATGGTGATATATCCATCCGTAACAGTGTAGCTCAAATGCACAGGGTAGGGATAAGCAGCAGCAGCTTCGTCTCGAAAGCTACGCTCTACAATTGACAACACGCTTGCTCAGCGCGGCAATTATGGGCAAAATTCCCCCATTCTTGGGAGAGGCCTATGTCCAGCAGTGGACTTCCAATGTAATAGTGAAATACTTTAACTATTATAGTTAAGAGAAGACCACAATATTTATGATGTGGAAAGTATTAAAATTAAGACAGAAATGCCACCTCCATAGAGTTCTTCGAGTGTAGCTCTCAGCATTTTACGACGCTACGTTGTCCATCAATCTACCAACTATTCCTTGAATGCAGAAACCTCTTGTAACGCAAGCTCTATGAGGTCTTAGCTTTAGTATAGTAGCGTATTTTAATTTTTTTTCAGTATTATCTTTCTATATGTATGTAAAAGGAGAAGTTGACAGGCTGACATATTAACGCAAGGCCTAAACTATAAGAGTTAGAAACTTGAAATTTTGCTTAGGAGTTCATTTTATTACGTAGGTGCACTAAGAAAAAAATTTCACCTCCTAAATGGGTAAAACGGGAGTGCAAAGTTAGTATAAATCATGTCTGTTTTCTGAAACTCACAAAACACGTGCAAAATATTTTTTCAAATATCATTCTATAAGGAAGTAAAGAAGAGGGGTGCAGAGTTGGTAAGAAGTTTTACAAATTAACGAGGGTGAAACCACAGGGTGCTGCTAGTATAAAATTTAATGTTATGTATTGCACAGCTGTCTCATATTTTTACTCCTTTTTTGATTTCATCTATATAACAATATTAATAAATTAATATTTATTCATACCCCAAATTATAATCAATGCAAAAAGAAAATTTTTAGCTAGCTTCAAACACTTGGATTTGAAAGAACTGAGCAATTTTTGAAACCTAAAAAATAAATTGCTGTATATAAAGTAAAGGGAATGGCGTTGGATGCTAAAACAAATGATAAATTACTTAGATTATATACTCTTATTAGACTTGTACTCTTATAGACTTGTAACCTTATTTGGGGAGGCCTATATCCAGCAGTAAACATTCTACGGCTGCTTTGATGATGATAATGATAACATGATGCAGTAAGTGTGACGTCATATGTGGGTATTCCTTGTTGTACATTTTCGACTGTGTAACGTGTTGATTTACAACGCAAGTAATATCTAAATGTTATTGAACTGTATTTAGTTTACAATTTACCCCTTTATTTACCTTTATATAAGGTACAGCTTATAAGCCTTAAGATATTCAGAATATATCTCAACTGTATACTAACTTGTACTTTTAAGACCCAGCTGGTGCCTGCAAACTAGTTTTAGGGTAAGTCACTCAAAGACTTGTATATTAAATAACTTTGGGGTTAGAAAACTCCTAAAAGTCATTGGGGTCAAAGTAATATCAGCTGAGATGGCTATCAGATATCCTTACTTAATATTATAAATGCTAAGTAATAAAGTAATTCTGTCTGTCTGTTATAGGCTACTTTTTAATTCGAAATAAGGGTTGTAAAAGGTTGTAGGGGCGATGAAAAATTGTACCGAAGTATTTTTAGAGTTAGAAGCCTGAATCTTATTTTTTAGGTTATTGATACGTCATGACATTATAAATTAAGGTGAAAACGATATCCAGAGAAATTATTCAACGCAAACAAAGTCGCGGGCACGCAAGTTATAGAAAATTTTATACATGTTAGACGCATTTGAAAATATTCTAGTTAATTGATTTAATATAATAATAGAGATATGTTGGATAAACATTGTTGTAGACAACTTCAAATCCATACTATATAGGTGTCATTGCGTGCACTTGGTAAACGCAACTTGCATATTTAAAAAAACATGTAATTAAAAAAGATTTGTTTTCCTCGAAATTTAATACAAAATTTCGTGGCTGTTATAATAAGGTGTACACAAAAACTTTTATTTTGTTATCAAATTAGTTCAAATAAAATCTGATATAATTTCGACTGACCGATTGACATATCAACGCAGGGCCTAAACTTTAAGGGTTATAAATTTCAAAATGTGTACAATGGTTATATCTTTTCTAACTTAGGGGAACACTAAGAAAGGATTTTTGAAAATTTCAAACGGGGCATGAATCTTTACTTTTTTTTTTAATTTAATGTAATTCTGTGTAAATAACACGCATATAATATTTTTTCGAAAACCATTCCGGGCAAAAATTTGTATGAAAGTTTTACAAGTTAACGCAAGTGAAACCGCGAAGCGCTGTTAGTAGATTGTGTGGGGAATTGATTTTAGAAACATAAGTTTAACCTATCGTTCTTAAGCTTCACCCATTTTCATTATTCCTTAAACGTTTCCATTATGTACTTACTTATGCTTCCAACTTCTACGCGAACAAAATGGCGGGTCAATGCTAGTTTGAAGCAAAGTTAGAGCAAATTTGTTGTAGTTCTAGTAATGTGTACTCTCAGTTAGTATATTATCCAATACAAATTTCATATTCACCTCACGTTTCGTGAATGTAGCGTTGCAATTTGTAAGAGTTGCCTTGCCAGCTCAAATTGGTCTTTGGGGATCGATGTAGCACACTTTGGGAACTACAGCCGTTAGCGCGCGTCCGTAACAATTGTTAGCAAACTCACCTCAGATAATATTTGCTATCACGAGAGCCAACTAAGGTGCTGGAACCGACAGATGGCGGTATACCCATCCCTAACGGTGTAGCTGAAATGTATAGGTCGGGAATAGTCAGCAGTATCTGCAAATGCCAATTTGCTTCACCGCGTGGCAATTAGGGGCAAAATTCCCCCTTTCGTGGGAGACCTATGTCCTGGGTGTTGGTATTGGTATCTCATTCTCGTGCAGGTTCAAAGGGTGAAAGAGGCAGTCAAATTACAGGGCAATGTGACGTAATATCATAAGGTAGGTAACACACTATTGATATGTTGATAATATTAGCGTTTGTAGACTGCAGTGAAACTTACTCTCCATTCAAGCCAACCAACTTATATTTAGTCTGTAGTTTGTTTGAGGACTTAGTTAAATTAAGAATTACAAGAAGTTAAGCGGAATGATTTTTAAAATACTTTCAAAGTTCCACGTGCTGGCTGTGTAAACAAATCAGCTGTTTTTCCTGATAAAGATTAGATTTAGGCCCAATTGTGCATGTTAGTGATCTCGTGCGCCAACGGTCGTGGTCTCGACCACCACCCAAATATTTACATGATACCTTTTGTGTTTGTTCTGTATTTTAAAAATATGTGACGAGTGATGTCTAAAACACAAGTGCTTTAAGGGACTTACCACGGAGTCTGGCTAATGTATGAAATAGTGTGGAAATTTATTATTAATAATATTATTATTATGATATAATATAATTAACCTAATAGTATTACAATGGTAATAGTACTCACAATGATAAATCTCTTCGTAGATTTCCTGAAACAAGAACAATATTTTCATAAATTAATTTAATTTTAACATATATATCGCCGGGTGCAGGCAGTAGTTGAAGAAAAATATTTGTATTTGTTATGTGCCTGGGTGTAAAATAGTATTATAATTGTAACTGTTTGAAAGCTGCGCTATGCGATTGCCAACAAGCGTGCCCAGCGCGGTAATTATGGGCATTATTCCCCCTTTCTTAAGAAAGCGAAATCAAATGGAGGAAAGTCAAATGCTGGACGCATTTGACTTCCAATGGCTGGTATGATGATGACATGATGAATTGTTTATAAACGATTAAAACTCGTATTTACATTTTAAATCGACGTTGTGATTACCTTCGCCAATTGTTCTTAAGTGTGACAAATGTAATGATTACATAAATTACAACAATTCTAAACATCTATTACTACTGAGCTATCAAGGAAAAGTGTATAAAGATTAAATTATGTGAAATACGTCGGGTACTGACAGAGTATAATAGTAATAGGCGATAGATGGCGGTACATCCAGTGAAAAAAGCGTACCTTAACGCAACAAAGCCGGCATGGGCAGGATCATTCCGATCGTGAAGCTTCTTTCTTCAATTGCCACTTCACCTGTCCAGCGCAGCTATAGACTTGTCTAGTCTAGTCCCCTAGCCTAGGCAGGCTTATATCCAGCAGTGGATCTACAGCTTTTATGATAGTGAAGGCACAACATCTCATATATTTACCTGACTGATCTTTCTCTTAGACTCCCTGATGAGTAGCTCAAAGCATTTTATGCATATTTAGAAATTATACTTTCCATTATTAGTGATTGATGATCGCTTACGGAAACAATCGCCAAAATAAACAAATGCCTATTTTGACCATATTAATACAGGGCAGTGTAGTCCGCGAAGAAAGAGAGTTCTACCCGGGAGGTTTTGAAAATATCATTAATTTAAAATGACAAGAGTAGCGGGGAACCCTATGGGACTCCAGTTCGAATCAGGTGAGCAGAAAAGCGCGTTCTTACGGCGCGATTGCGAAAGCTATCGCGGTAGAGATTCTGCTACCCATCCTCACAAATGCATAGGCATTAAGCTGCACTGTTTCGGATGGATGTAACGCCATCTATCGGTTCTTGTAGACCTTAATTGACTCTTATGACACCTATGCAGAGGGACTATTCTACTCTGCAGGTACTTCATGCTGCTGTGCTCATAGATAGTTTCCGGGGTAAAATGGAAGAGAATATGTTCCGTGAGGTAATGTGGTCCAAGAAAGCCATCCACGTCTATTGGCGTGCTACAAACGAGACTATGATTAGAAAAAAAACACATTACATTCAGCCGCCTGTATCCACATGAAAAATAAACATGATCAAGTTCAACCCATCTCCACACGTCAGTAGTAAAACGTTTTGTATACAACCGGCGTTCGTCTGGCGCGCAATATTGGTACAGTGTATCAAAATGTGTTTATTTGGTGGGCTTACGAGTTTGAATATTCAAAAGATTTTTTGGTACCGCCCGAGTGTCAGCTGTGTACATTCGTTAAATTAGTACCTCTTTAAGTTTATTATATCGTGGGAACATTAATATAGTGCAGTGAGATACCGGCAGAATAGAATAGTACCTCCCACTATACTAGGTGTCGTAAGCGGCGACGAAGGTACCAGATCCGATAGACACTATCGGTATCTATCCGAAACAGTGCAGCTCTAATGTACAGGATCGGAATGCCAGCTCGCTTGCCTTGCTTCTTGTAGAGGCATTTGAACAGCAGTGGACTTCCAAGAGCCGGTATGATGATGATGATAAACACCAAATAAGTACCGCTCTGGAAGCCTTATACTAAAAAAATATGAAAGAGCCGTATGGCACATTCTGTTCTTTATTTTTTATGCGATAAACATGCATAAAGTCTGTATGATAGTCCATAGAGACGCACGTAATATTACAATGAGATCATTAGCGGGTTACAAACCTTGTGACTTGAAGATATCTTGCCATATTATCCAGATATGCTTCTCTCACCCTTCAAACGGGTTGAACGTTAGCGTTCCTATCTTTCCCCTACGATAGAATAACTTCTACTAATGCGTCTCTCAGTTAGTCTCTAGCATTCCATGATTACATACTCTTTAGATACATTCTACAAATGTGGCCGGTCTCATTCAGTGGAAGCCAAGAGGAGGCTCTTTCCAAGGCGAGGTCCAATCCAAGTCACGCTTTCGCTGTGCTGTTTAATAGGGCATAGGGTTGCTCAGTAATGAGCGGCTACGTCCATTTTGTCGAGCGCTGGAATTTGTGTCGGATTAGACTAAAGGAGATTCGATTCCCGCCCATCATAAATGTTAATATAATGAACGTTTTTGTTTGTTCTGTAATTACAAGTTAGATATATGTATTTAAGAATAAAATAATTGTAATTCCTCTATTGTCTTATATCAGAGACACGAGTATGTTTATTTATTTTTTTCGCTGTAAAATCCTTAGATATAGCTTATTTCATTTGTCTGTATAACTGAAATGAACAATATATAAGTTCACATTGAGTTTTATATAAATTATTAAATTCATAGTTATTGAGACGTTATTATTAAGTTGGCTTAGTATCATACTTAATTACAGAATTAAATTATATTATAAAAACGCCGAATTAGTATAATAATCGAATCTGAAAATTACAAGTGTTTACTTTAAAAAATTTTTTGGTTCATATTCCAGTAAACCTAGTAGAAAATATGTATCTACTAGCTAGCCCGACATACATTGACCTGTCTTAAATGTAGTTGTTCAAAAGTTTGTGCTGGACAAAAAACATTAAAAAAAATATTTTATATATAAAAATTTAAAATATATCACATATGTTAGATATATGGAATATATCATTATTTTTTTGTAAAAATAAAGCCTATTTTTTTGTATGATTTTATATTATCAGATTTAGAAAGTATTAGACAAGCCTACAAAAATCCATCCCAAACTCCTCATTTTATCTTCAACCACATCCAAAGTAGTTCTCTAAACTTGCCAGTACAAAATAAATTAACCGCTATAAAAGCGACCACACCAAAATCATAAGCCGACCCTTATCTCTATGTATGGCTGCGGGTGAGGTATTTGACGTTTATCATCCTTGTTATTGGGATTTAGAATTATCATATATGCTTATTAGCAACGCAAATTAGTAGAAGGGACCGTAATTAGCGGGTTTATAACCTCCACGCATCACAATGGTCCCCCGCACATAGGTTATTTCTACCTTCCTTGCATTGCAATGTTACAGTGGTGTACGGGCCGAGTAGAATCGTGCCTCCCTCTATACAAGGTATCGTATAAAGCAAATGAGATGGCGCAGATGGTAGTAATGCTGTCGTGTATAGCAAGGGTTATAGATTCGATCTCCACGCAGTACATTATTAATATGATAATTATTCGTGTTTGTTCTGGGGATGGATGGAGTGAAAAAGAAAAAATAAATATATATATATATATATATATATATATATATATAAGACAATTGCTTAATGTGACTTATCCCAGAGTCAGGTTAACGTATGCAGTGTGAATCTATCTATTATATATTTTTGGCAGTGGTCGCTTGGTAGTAAAAATATGACCATATTTATTTAAACATTGTAATAACTGTTTCATAGTTTGCTCGTCACTCAATAAACAATTAATGTTTACTTTATTTATGGTTGTCAACCTGTCATTTGAACAGTTGTATGGGAAATAATTATAAAATTGAAAATAATTCTCACGTATTTTGTGTTAAATAAATAGCTTTATGCACTTCTTCTTCATATAAAATTCAACTGTTCCAAAGTTCACATTCATCTGTTCGCGCAGTTTTTACCAACCACTAGCACACGTGTCATATTTTACAAATTTGAAGCAATCCACAAAGTAAAAAAAATTAAATAGTTATTTTATTACTTCTAAGCATTGGTAATTACAGACTTTTATATAAAAGATAATATAGTAGCATCGTTACTAGCACGCAGTTAGCTAGATATTAAGAAAGATCACAGATATAATACTTAAATATATATTGAATACCCGCACAAAGAGCACTCATAAATATTCTTGTTAAATTTTTGTCCTGGGTGAGGATCGAACCCACGACCTTTGACGCACAAGTCATGAATACTATCAAAAGCGCCATTGGGCCCGCCAATAGACCTACATATATGGCATACGAATCACTATATTAACGTAACCATTATGAAGTAGAAAAGCAGTAATTCTTTATTAAACAAAATTACATTAACTCTTTGTACATTCACAAAGAACCAAATAACAATAAAAATTCTTGCCAAGTCACGAATGTTTGACACATAACGATTTCCCGTGATAAGAAAGGCAATTCCTTACATAGCCTTAACTACCAAGTAATCTAAAGCCTTAATTCTCGGCGGAATAACCTCAATTTGAGTAATTAAGACGCCATTACGTCGATAACGTATCAGATGGTAGGTGCGTTCATTTAGTGGTCGTATTCAGAATGTTTTAGCTTTAAATACGACGACGCTCTGCTCACTTGGATTTTTTATATCAAAATAAAAGCCATTGAAGGTGCTCTGCCCCTTTCCCTTAAATCTCTCAGTTTTGGCCTCCCCAAACGCCACAAGTAGACCATAATTATTTTGGAGGAATCAATTATGTTTACTTTGCCCATAATTGCCGCGCTGGGTAAGCGTGTTGGCAATCGTAGAGCGCAGTTTTCGCGACGGGGATGTTGCATCTCATCCCCGCTCTGTGCATTAGAGCTACACTGCCTCGGGTGGAAATACCGCCATCTATCGGTTCTAATACATTAGTCGCCTGTTATGACACCTGATATAGAGGGAGATACTATTCTACTGTATGGTTTTTCGCTGCATATGATTTTTTATATATATATGTGTAAATTCTAACAACTTGATTAGAGCATTTTCAATGTTAAATGTGGCGTAAGTAATCCAAGTCTAGCGTTTGCTTTTTAGAACTACCCTACTAACATTATGAACGCGAAAGTTTGTAAAGATGTCTGAAGTCCACTGTTGGATATACGCATCCCCAAGATAAAGCAATTTTTGCCCATAATTGCCGCTCTAAGCAGGCGTGGCGGGAATCACAGAGCGCAACTTCACGACAAGAATTCTGCAGTGCCATCCTTGCCCTGTGATATTTAAGGTGCGCTGTTTTGGATTGATATACCGCCATCTGTCGGGTCCGTTACATTACAAATAGATGTACTATTTTGGTCTGTGTGGATATATGTTTATTATTTCAAGCAAAAACTATTGAAAGGTTTTTGATAAATATAAAAATAGGTGTTCTTTCGTCCGCAAACGCCTGCTAAGTTCTTCTTCTATGCTTACCAACGTGTTGTGTTCAAGATGCAAACAGGAACGAAAATTTTTCTTTATATAACATCACTTCTATATAGGTATTCTTTAGTTACACCAAATTTGTTCAGCTTCGTTTGAAAATTATAACAATTTTTGTGATATGCATCTCTACTATCTGTCTGTGACGCCGTCACGGCTGAACCGCACAAGCAATTTTGATTAATCTTGGTATGTGTTAAGGTAGGGTGGGATTAGAAAATAGGCTACTCGTAGTGCTAATTATGCGCAGACGAAGTCACGGAAATTTAGTTGTTGTTGCAGGTTCTGTCATGCCTATTTTCCAGTCAGGTTCTCTTTTTGGAGTGCATATTTTTAGGCTAATCAGACGTTAATTGCGACCACAACGGAGTATGACCGTAGCCAATTATTATTGAGCGACTTAAAGCATAGCCGTGAGGTACCGGCAGAGTAGAATAGTACATACCCTTGTACTAGGTGTCGTAAGACGTGACTAAGGTACCAGAACCGACAGATGGCGGTATATCCATCTGATAGAGTGTAGCTCATGTGCCCAGAGTGGGAATGGGCAGCAGCATCCTAGTCGCAAAAGTTGCGACCTGTGATTACCCATCGCGGCAATTATAGGCAAAATTTCCCTGCTGGACATAAATTTCTTGGGGAAAGTTATGTCCAGCAGTGGACTTCCAATGGCTGATGTGATGATGAAGCCTAATTATACGGGATCGGATTGGTACCGACAGCAATCTAAGGCACGATCTAGGATTAGTTGGACCTCAATGGAGCCAGTGGTTGTTTGCAAAAGAGGAGGACTATCACAGCGCGGCTGCATTGGTGAAGTCGGCTATCGCTCTAAGGGTAGAAACTGCAAGCGACTGCCGGCGAACGCGTGAAATCTACAAATAAAATGTGTGTAAACTATTTGTGATTGTGTTAGTGACAGGGCGATGTTGGGAAGCATTTGTTGAAGCTTCACTATTAGGCTGGGCGTGCACTACGTGTCGCAGCCAACGATACAGTAGTATACTTAGTCGCTTCGCTACATAGTATAAAACATAGTCGTTTTCTGTTTGTCTGTCTCTATATGTTTTTACATCTTTAAAACTACGCAACGGCTGAATGCGGTATTTTTAAATAAGAAGAGTGATTAAAGAAAAAGGTTTATATACTATATAGAAAAACACTAATAATTTTAGGGATTACATTGCAACGCTGCCACGATCAATCAAAATAATGTACTTTAGTGTTGTGCACCTTGGAAAAGTCTACAAAACAGTCCGCAATGGCTTATGTCAATATTATAGAGATAAACTACAATAATCATATTTTATCCTCATTGCATCCGTGCGAAGCCGGGGCGTATCGCTAGTAGACTAATTATTTAAGCGGGATTCTGGCCATTTTGGATATTTTTCATTCAGATTTGATCAAAGAAGTATTGAACAAGACACATTTGTACAGTAAGAAAGTACAAAAAACGAGTAAAGAGCAATAATTTCAAACCTCGACCACCCTACCCGAGCCGGAAGTCTTGTCGCGCATGTACAAAACAAAAGAACATCGGCATTATTTTCTTAAAAGGGTAAACGAATTCAGTGCCCCGGAGACATAGGCGAAGCTTGGGGAGGGAGGCATTCGTTTTCATGAAGGTGTTATGAGAAAGTTTACTAAAGAGGATACAAGCGGTCTGACATGACTTCGCCTAAGTAATTTAATAATAATTAAATTTATTTCACAAAAATTATGCTGCGTATATTAGAATTTAAGAAATTTATATATCTGTATAAATATATACTTAGCAAAGGCTCGCTGAACTCGAGGAAATAAATCAAAATAATGTACTACAAAACGCCGCAAAAAGTTCTACAAAAAAGTCTGCAGTGGTATAAGTCTATCTCTTAGGAATAACCTATAAAGATTGAAGATTTTTATCCTCATTGCTACGCACGAAGACGGGGCGGTGGGTTGCTCGGACTCTGTATAGCAATCTCATTTCATACTTATTTAAACAATTTAATTTTAATTCCTTTGAACAATTCGTACAGTTACGGTTTGAAGAACAAACAAACATATTAAACGTAACATATACACGGTGCGACATCACGAACTCAATTCTCTAGGGACGACCGCATATACACGTAGTTTGCATAAAGATATTACAAAACGGTATCCCATATTACATTAATATCTAGCTGTATCTGGTAAGAAGCAGCCACAACTGAACGAAGAGCGAGTACGTTTTAGTCATAACAAGCCCTATATTTGATTATTTACTTACCTACTTGATATTAATCGTAACTTCGTTGAACATTATATTTACATAAGTGATCTAAAAACGTATTAAATATTGTTAAGAACCATCACTGCAGGATTTATACCTCTACAAGAAAATGTTAACTGCCCACATTGCCGCACTGGGCAGGCGTGTTGTTTATCGCAGAGCGTATCTTAGCGACAAGAATACTTCTACCCTTCCTCGCCCTGTTGCATTAGAGCTTCTCTGTTTCGGATAAACCGCTAACTATCAATTCTGTACTTCAGTTGCCTTTTACGACACCTGGTTGAGGAGTAGGTACTATTTTACTCTGCTATTACTTACTATTGGCCTATATATTCTTCTAATACCAAAGCCTAGATATAGCCTGATTGCCATACTCTGCCCCAAAGGAATTAACATTATAATGCTTAAATATCCACTTAACACCGAGATCAGAACAATCACAAATGTAAATTACATGTAGCTTTTTGGAGTGGATCAAACCTGTGATCCTAGGCGCTTAAGGAAAATATACCGTATATGCAATCGCAAGGGCGCAATGTATCCTCTTTAAAGTCTTTTGAAACGACGGCTACTTAAGCCGAGGTGCAGGCTTTGGAGGCGTCAATGAATGATCGCAGTCTCGTTCCGATCCCGTAAAAATTACGGGTTTGCGGGATGTGCATAGTAGCTATGCATAAGGATCATCGAATAAAATAGAAGATAAGTATCATCAAATAATTTTATTCGACCAGGTCGACAAATAAGCATACAGTCTGCGTGAGAGCAAACGTCACCGCAGCCTATACACGCTCGTAATATCACAAGCGCGTTGCAAAACTTGTGGTTAATTAGCAGTGAGATTACTAGGTAATCTTTAATTACCCAGAAATCTCGATGCCTCTCCCACTCTTTAAACCAGAATACAGCAACATGAACACTCCTATATGGCGGTAGAAATCGGTAAAAGTGAGATGAGGTCTACCTCACGTATCCTATCAAATACGCCATACAAAGTTAAAGTCAAACAACTAATGCATTCATGTTTTATTTATATGTATAAACTAATCGCGTCATAACCATTACTAATTTCATATCATCCGTGAATCACATACAATACACTTCCTAAGAATTAACATGTAAATACACGCTCATAATATTTGACTTATTTCGCTTTGTATGTTTGCTCACGGGTACGGTTTCCGTTTGGGACCCTTCTGAAAAGAACACACAAATATACTCGTAGATCTACTGGGTCAAGTATCTGAACTATATCGCTTTGAAGTTAAGTGCGACGGTTTGAAAATAAGTTAGTGGAAAAATATGGCTATATGTAGGCTTTGGTATTAGAAGCATACGTGTGCCAATACGTGAAGCAAACAATTTGTACCCTTTTCTAAGGAAACTCCGTGGAAAGAAAGTGACAAAAACTGTTTATTTTATGTACGAAATGCACTAGAATTCATTAAATTCATTGAATTAACTATTGCGCATGCGTGACACATTGACATACATATATAATTAGAATAATATTATTCCCTAATCCAGACATAATCAATATATAAATATAAAACGCAATCATGTAAGAAGTGATCTTCGTCGATAGGGTAGACGCCCTACGCCCCGCTTGCCAGTCTACAATCCAAAACCTTACGACTCCATCGGCCATCGGTTCTGCGTACCAAATGCCCTGCCCACCGCCACTTCAACTTACTAATCCGCCGGGCAATATCGGTAACTTTAGTTCTGTTACGAATCTCCTCATTCCTGATTCGATCGCGCAAAGAAACCCCGAGCATTGCCCTCTACATAGCTCACTGAACTACTTTCAGTTGGTCAATAAGGTTAATGGTAAGAGACCACGTTTCGGTGCCATAGACCATCGCTGGTAACACACATTGTTCAAAATCTTTCGATTTGAGGCACTAAGGTATGTCGGACGAGAAGATGTTTAAAATTTTGAAATAAAAAACAAAATATCCCCGGTTGTCATAATCAGTGCCTGCTTGTAAAGGAAATGAGACGCCTAAACGCGCAGAATGTCTTCAGTTAGTTCATAATTTAAAAGTGACAGCTAGTTCTTGAGTTTTACCTTGCATTTATGAAACAGGGAAGGGTAAATATTTTAAGCTTTATTGGAAGCGTTATATAAGTAACGAAGTGATGCCGCTTTACAAAAGGTGTTCTTTAGAGAACTATTTGGCAAACATAGGTTTTATTACGTAGTACACTATTCATTACAAAGAGTTGTCTGACGGGAAGTGCGGAACATTTCTAGTAAAGAAGCTCTGATGATAAAAATAAGATGATAAAATAATAAATAAATAAATAAATAAATGGTTTGATAGAATGGTTTTTTTATTATATTCTTTTGTTTGTAAAATAAATGATGAAAAAGATTTGTAGAAATAAATTATGTTTGAATTTTGACTACTGGGCGACCACTAGAATTTAAAGCTAAATTCTACTAATTACAAATTTTACATTAATTATTAAAACGCATTGTTTTGATTATATGAAAATTATAAATGTCAGTAACATCCGCCACATAATTTTATATAAGTCTTTTTACAGATAGAATATAACATTATTTTATGAATTATATGCTTATTTATATAAATATAATTACATGTACATTTTTTATTGTATAAAACTGTATATAAATGAGATATTTATTGAAGTATTATATTTGTAATACTAATTTTGTCTGCAATACTCATCCTAGTGCTTTAAGAGACCTTTCTCAGAATCAGGTAAACGAATAAGACCAATGAATTTGTCATTACTATCTATATATGGAATTTAATTATAGCAATCGATAGCTAAAAGACTATCACATTTTTCTAAACAAAAGACCAGCAGTTCCGTTATTGAATACACAAGGACGTGTTCAAAATACAGTCTTATAATTTTGACATCATTGTCTTTTTTAGACACTAGATCATTAATTCGAAAATACTAAACAAACTGTAGCACAAACATTATTTCGGATAGAAGCTAACGCCATCTTTGATGTTATTTAATAAACTAATCAATTGCTTTATTATTCTATAAAAGATATAATATAAGACGTAGTCTTATTAGGAACAAGATATGATTTACGACATGTCCAGAATTTATCTTGAGTTTCCAATAGGCTTTCTCGTCGACTCGACTTATATTAACCAAGTCTTAAATTGTAGCGTACGATCAATCGACAAAGGCAGTTAATCTCTATACCGTTAGGTACAGGCAGGCTAAAATAGTTCCTTCCCCTGTACCAGGTGTCGTAAAAGGTGACTGTGATACCAAAACCGACAAATAGCGATATATATTTTCAAAACAACGCAATATTTTTTAATGCAACACAACGAAAATAGACAGTAGCATTCCCGTTACAAAACTGTGCTCTGCGATTGCCATATGCCTGCCCAGAGTGGCAATTTTGGGCGGATATTCCCCCTTTTTAATATGCCTAAGTCTAGTAGTATTATGATAAGTCTTTCTTAAGGCGAGAAATGCCTATTAAAAAACCAAGCAACGCCTTCTCACTAAATGGAGACAAAGAAAACACATCAAATTAAAGACTAACATTTACTTTACGAGTTTAAGAGAGCGCTTTGATTTCAAGGGCCATGTCATACGCTTTTGGATGTTACTAGATTAAATTATTTATACGTTTGTTTGTTAACCTGAATATATTGAATATAATGAATTTTATGAAACAAACGACAGAGCACTACGGTTTTATCCGCGTTAGTTGTACAACTTTCATACTAATTTGGCACCCCCCATTTACCAACTTAAGGGATGATTTTCTAAAAGAAGTTTACTTACTAGCAATTTAAACATATTTCATGATTTTTCACGAAGAATGTTAATACTCAATTTCTTCAAAAACTGCAAAGTTTCATACTAACTTTGTACCTCAGTTTTAAAACATTAAGAGGTTAGTTTTCAATAATCCTTTTTTAATGTTTCTCTGTGTTATAAAAGGAACCTTTATAAAATCAAGTTTCTAACCTTTATAGTTTTGGCCCTGCGTTAATACGTCCATCAGTCAGACAGTCAGTTTTTCCTTCTATATACACAGGAACAGACATAAATGACCACTTTTACAGACTAACAAACAATACAGGCATAGCGGTCATAGATTAATGTTCCTTAATCGCTTGTGTCGTGAGACACCAGTCGAGTGTAATAGAGTGTCACTCTATATTAGGAGTCGTAAGAGGCCGAACTAACGGATCAGACAGATAGACAGACCAATTGAGCGGGTACCGTTATCATCACGCCAGCCCAAAATGGCAATAAAAGTTACGGTAAATTAACGTGGTTTTCCTGTAACTTTGTCTGCGAGGTCTGTTATTCGTAGAAGTCTACGTCGTACGCTAACAAACCGTAAATATAACAATAGTGACAATTTCTTTGAGACAAATAAGAAGCCGAATCAATTCCAGGGGAATATGTATTAAAAAAATGTAGATTAAGTTCTAGATTCTGTTTCTTCTGATCATTAATAATTGTGATGAATTTTCACCGATTTGTTCAGCTTTTTCAGCGTGAAAGAGCAGAAAACGTCTATTCCCATCTATCTTCTGCGTTTATTATACTTAGCTTCGCATGAGTACAATGAGGATAAAAATGATTATTGTAGGTTATTTTATTAGATAGACAAATACCATCGCGGACGGACCATTAGTATAATATTATGATCCGTCTCGTCGGATTTAATCAGTATTTGCTAAGTAAATTATTTATTTGTTAATTCATTTATTTATTTATTTCTTTTTTATTGATTTCTTTATTTATTAACATTATTATACGGGTAATCCCAGTTACACAATTATGAAATTATGTTTATTTATGATATCATATTAGAAAGCTCCTTTATTATCAGTATTTCTCTACTATATTACACATATTTCTCTCGAATCATTGTAAAAACTTCCTCTTAATTCTCCTGAATTACTTAATTTTGAATCAATCTAATAAAAACCGCAACAAGCTGTGGCGTAGTTTTAATGATAAACATACAAAGAGACAGCAGACAGCGGAAAGCGTCTTTGTTTAATACTATGTTATGATTAGTAGGATTAATCAATGTCCGACATATATTTTACACAAATTTAGACAATGATATATATGTAATACATCATTATCATTATATATGACTACAAAGACCGGCTATTTGATACCTGAATTAAATTCAGGTATCGCCATAATACAGAATAGTGCAGAACTTATAAGCTGGTGTTCTATGACTATTTACTTTGATATAATTTTAGATTCGATAGAATATTTGAATATAGAAAATCTATGTAAATTGTATTATAAAAATTATGCTGTGTGGTACAGACACAGTAGTACCTCCCCCTGTATCTAGGTGTCGTAAGAGATAGATGGCGATATATCCATCCGAAGCAGTGTAGCAAATGCAACTGGGCTGGAATGGGCAGCAGTATTTCCGTCGCGAACTTACGTTCTGCGATTGCTACAACGCCTAGCCAGCGTGGCAATCATGGGCAAATTCCTTCTTTTTTAGGAAGGACTAAATCCAGCAGTACTTTTTACGATGACGAATTTACCAATTGAACAATTTTTATAAATTAATGTATTGCCAGTAAGCGCATGTAGTTTATAAGTCGTCGAAGACGGGACTCTAATTACTGAATGACGCTATATCTCAAAGCTTGGACCGCACGAGCACGGGTTGAATGAATGTCAGTAAGTACCATCAACTCAAACGTGGGTAAGATTACTTTTAATTATCTTGACAGCCAGCCTCCTTGGAGACCCTTACAAATTTCCACCTAGAACGTAAAACTTGTCGGCTCACTTTATTCTAGGGTTTCGTTGTTTACAAGAAACTTTAATAGTTTTGCCATGCCATTGTATTATATTAGCTGTAATTCACCATTGATGTTCAATGCTTTTGCGTGGGAGAGAAGAATAGATAATCCTGTTAGGTATCTAAATGTAACACGTCGGGGATTGATATAGGTGGGTCCCAGGACAGAGATGGGCAGCAGCATCTCCTCCCCGTTCTCCTGACAATGTGATAATTATACAAAAGCGAATTACCATATTTACGCATTCACTACTGATTATAAAAATACTTTTCACAACATCTTTTTCATTTTGTCAATGATGAAACGCGTTTATGCCTTTAAATTTTGAAATCCACTGCTAGACATAGGCCTCCCAAGATACTACAAGCTACATTGTATGAGATGGATATACAGCCACCTGTCGGTTCTGGTAACTTAGTCGCCTTTTGCGACACCTGGTACAGGTAGAGGTACTATTCTATTTTGCCAGTACCTATCGGCCCGCCATTATATATATATATATATATATATATATATATAATTTTCTTATATATATATATAAGAAAATTGGATACATGGCAATAATTCCATACAGGTTTGCGGCCTCAAAGTAGGTCGCTCCTCTATTAAGCAAGCCTTTTTAAATTGCATGATTTTCATGACAAATTGATTTAAACCCCCTTAAAACCACTTACAAGAGAACCGAAGCGTATTTAAATATAAAAGTAATAAATTATAAATATTTGAAAGTATATTTTTATATTTTCCATTTAACTATATATTCATCATAATGGCAGATTTAAAAACGTTCATTGGAGAATTTGCCCATAATTGCCGCGCTGGGAAAGCGGGGTGGCAATCTTAGAGTGTAGCTCCGAGAAGAGGATGCTGATACCCATCCCCGCCCTGTTGAATTTAAGCTATTTCAGATGAACACATTTGGTACATGTAAAGGTACTAATTTACTCTGCCGATAGCCCGAGGTAGCATTAATTATTATATAGGTAAACTACTATTATTAACAAAAACAAATAGTTTGACTCAAATTATCGTGAATTTAACTCCGAAGACGATTTTCGATAAACTTTTTCAGTTTATGTTTTGTTACTATATCCCAAAATTTCATTTTATTTTCCATTACTAGTACCGTACCTTATTCCGTACCAATTGTCATGGATGTAGGTCAACGAGAAAATAAATATTCGGGCAGTTTTCTGCTACTCGACGATAATTTTGCGTTAGTTAAAATGGTGGTTCTTGACTTATAATGAAAAAGTACTAATATTGCCTCAAAACGCTTCAAATAAAACTACTTTTATCGGCAGTAAAACGTGCTTTTAATAACATTAAATTTTTTGTTTGACGTTTCGGTTACATTGCGGCGTTCTGAAGCCGTTAATTTTATTACAAACTCTCAGTGTCCCGCGGTTTCAACCGCGTTAAATTGTAGAACTGTCATACTAGTAAATATTATCTCAAACCTAATTGAGCTTATATTATTTTCAAAGCTTAGAACCTCTCAAAGTAGTCAGATTTAAAGTTTTTGAGCTTACTCGTCACAAAGAAAAATACAAATATTTTCTGTTTAAAATATTAGTATAGTTAAAGTGAACCTACGCAGCGCTGTATCTCAAATTCCTTAAACGCATTCAAAATAGTTGCGGGCCATAATATTGCGTGGCATTTCATATTAAAACAGTTATTTGACGTGTATTATAGGCAAGTAGTTGAAGGTATGCCTCCGTTCGAATAACATGAGCAAGATTTTTTGAATAATTTAATCCATAAAAATACTCAAATATGTAATGTTTCATTTAGAAAATAAGTACGTAAAATAGCGAGTCGTGTCGAATGTTATAAATATGAAAGACGTGAAAAGCTTAAAAAATGTGGATTTTTTTCCATAATCGATGCTCTGTATAATCTGGCGGGTACCGACAGATAGCTGTTAGGAACCGGCAGTAGAATAGTACCTCTGCCTGTACCAGGTGTCACAAGAGGCGATTAAGGTATCAGAACCGACAGATGCGATACCGCAATTTCTGGATATACCTACATCTATTCGCAATAGTGTAGCTAAAATTAACAGGGCGGGGATGGGCAGCAGCATTCCCATCTGGAAGATTAACTCTAAGATTATCAACACGCTTGTCCAGCGCGGTGTGCAAATTGCCCCCCTTCTTAGTATGCTGTTGCCCGGGGCGTGCCTGTTAATTTGTGATACACTATTGCGGATGGATGCATTTGAGGTACACTGCTTCTGGTGGATAAAGGTGATTGAGGTAGATCACACAAAGGTCGTTTGCATCAGTACCTCACTGTTGCCAATTTCTGCCGCCAAGTATCAGTGTTTGCATTGCTCTGATCCGGTTTGAAGGGTGAAATTGCTGGGTAATGTGACATAATATCATTAAATCACAAGGTTGGCAACGCACTAGTGATATCCTTGTGATATTACAATCGTATAGGCTTCCGTGACGCTTAATATCACGCAGATTTTATGCTTGTTTGTCGACCTGGTCTAATAAAATAAAAAAAGACTTACGGCACCTTTTACAAAAGTACTTGTTAAAAGTAGACAGCAAGTATATTAAACTTGCTTTTCACCATTTCAGATGTCCCATAAAACATACCTAAAGGTCCATCTTCAGATTTTAAACATAGACAAAAAGCTAGGGGGGACAAAGTTATTCTACTCTGCCGGTACCCCATTTAGAGGTTAAAATACACACGCCTATCTAATGCGGAAAATTAGGACCAAAGATTGTATATAAATCAATCTTTGTGCTAAATATGAACATTTTAAAACGGCCTTCCTATGATCGTAAATAAATTTTAGTATATCCTAATTGCTTCTCCATGATCATAAAAATAAAAATTTCTATCCACCTAAGCAACGCTTTCACAAATTTTAAAAAAGCATTTACTTATTTCACTTCAATTTCAATTTCATTTCACACACACGAAATATTCACACAACATAAACACGTCAATGCGATGTTTCCCGCTTATTAAAGTTTCGCGAAGGAATTTCTTTGATTCATTTCCCGGTGTCTTTACTTGCACAAATTGAGTGTAATATTACACCGCAAATTTTCAACTCGTCAGGAAATGAAATTTTAGATAAGAAACACTTGATAATTAATTTGAAATTCGTGAACCTTATTAATTTTGACGGGTTTCTTACGGGTTGTAATTCTGAAGTCGCTTGAGTCCAAAATTTGTGTATATATAATAACTTCTTGTCACGGTGTTTGTCCGGGATGAACTTTGAAACTATTAAACAGTCAATTTCTTTTACTTGCATATAGTTCGATTAAACTTGAGAAATAGAATGGCTTATATCTCAACTTAGGTGCCTATAAGAACAGGCTAGACCTAGTTTAGGTACCTAAGTATCAAAATGTATTTTAGTTTAAGTTACCTTTTGTTGTTGAATAAAGTTATTATTATTATTATTAATTAACAGTCGCAATATTTTTTTATGACAATGATTGAATACTCGCAAAGATATATTCCAATATACATTAAAAGTTTTCAAAAATATAGTAAGTAATAATAATTAGAATATGACTAGCTATAGATTTATTGTTGTATCATCATCATCATTATCATAGCAGCCATTGGAAGTCCACTGCTGGACATAGGCTTCCACAAGAAAGGGGAAACTTTAACATAATTGCCGCGCTGGGCAAGCGTATTGAAAATCGCAGAGCGCAGCTTTTGCGATGAAGTACTGCTGCCAATCCCCACCCAATGCATTTGAGCTACACTACCTCGGATGGATATACCGCCATCCGTCGGTTCTGGTACTTTAGTTGCCTCTTTCAACACCTAGTAGAGGGGAGGTACTATTATTTTGCCAGTAACTCACAGCTGTATTGTATTATGCGGTTTTCTTACTTACAAAACCTGTGTCTGACCTTTTGAATAATAGTTATGTATAGTTGTAATAGGTAGTTAGATTTTATCAGCGTTATATTCGTATCGTACTATTAAGACAAGACAATCGGTCTGTCAAGTCAGGTCGTAAAAATTAAAAAATCATTTATCATCATTATCATACTAACCATTAGAAGTTCACTGTTGGACACTGGCCTCCCCAAGAAAGAGGGTATGTTGCTCATAATTGCCGCGCTGGGCAAGCATATTGGCAATCGCAGTGCGCAGCTTTAGCGATGGGGAAGCTGCTACCCATTCCCGCCCTGTACATTTGAGCTGACTTTTTTACATGGATATATCGCCATTTGTCGGTTCTGGGTTCTTACGACACCTGGTATAGGGGGAGGTAATATTCTACGCTGCCGGTGCCTCACGGCCCATTATTACTTCTTTTTATAATTAAATAATCATTCAATATAACTTTTAAAACAATTGTGTATATATTTTTTCTTAATTACTCGAACTAAGCGGGCTGCTAGTAGCTTTTATTTTGTTAAGAATATTGGCCGCTCGTTGCTAAGCAACACTAACAAAATGTCACATTATACAGTAATTTAACAGCCTCTCGCACCTTTCAAACCGGAACACACGTGAAATCGTGAACAACGCTACTTAATAGCAAAACTAGGTAAAGAATATTAATATATAAATATTTTACAAACCCCAGCCTTTTATCCTTCAATGTTTTTTACACATTATATCACATTTTAAATCTAACCTTCATGCACATAAGGTTTTTTATTGTGATTGTTGTAGTTGGTGTTACATGAAAATTCCATTCGCAAATTGATTGATGGCTTCACTAGAGTGTATGTGATATAACCGTATTTCACACTATCTGACAGTTTCGAGTTGGAGAAAAAAAATGTACAAAGATTTTAGAATTAAAAAGTGGATAATCAGTATGATTAATTTCTTTTTTGTAAAAAAATAGATTAATACAAATAACCCTTCATTGTTTTGTAATACTACTAAATAATATATTCATTTGAGTGTTTTTATAATTTAAAATCTAAAATTAAAGAACAAAAGCGTGAAAAAGATAAACCATAACTTTGTATTAATAGGGAAATTACTTATGGTTTATTTTGATAATTCTCAAAAAAATAAATATTTGTCCTGGAACCCATGACCCTTGGCGCATAAGATAGGATCACTACCATCTTCGCCATCGAGCCCGTCGTTTATCTTAACCATATTTACGTTAGGCAGACCTGCATTGGTACCTTCATCATCATCATACCAGCCATTAAAAGTCCACTGTTGAACATAGGCCACCCTAAGAAAGGTGTTATGTTGCCCATAATTTCCGCGCCGGGCAAGCGTGTTGGCAATCGCAGAACGCAGCTTTGGCGACGGGGAAGCTGCTGCCCATCTCCACCCTGTACATTTGAGCTGAATTTTCTACATTGATATGGCCATGTCGGTTCTGGTACCATAGTTGCCTCTTACGACACCTGGTACAGGGCCTGCTCCTGCCTCCTATTTTACTCTGCCAGTACCTCGCGACTCGGCATTGGCACCTTACTAACAGCTATTTCTACTGCAAAACAGCAGTGGTATTGTGTTTAATTCAAAATCATTCGCAACGCGCCAATGATATTCTGGTAGCATAAAGAGCGTCTATAGACTGTACTGACGTTTACTATAACTGGGACTGTGCTTGTGTATGCTTGTTTGTCATCTTAATCTCATAAAATAGTTGTATATATATGTACACCCCAAGAGGAAGATCGATGACGTCTATTTGCTTTGATTTTGACTTACTTTCCTTGACTAGTTCCCATTTATCTGTGCATACGTGAGAGGTTAAAAACGGACCAGACCTTTACTAAGTTAGTCTTTATTTATCTCTACCCACCATTTTATCAACTGTCTCTTTATAAACCGTTTCCGTAATACTATTTCTTCTATTACATTATGTATTAAATCTTTAATAACATGAAACTGATAATATTACAAGAATATTACTAGAGCGTTGCCAACCTTATAAATTGAACACAGCAATGCGAATACTGCTGGTTGATAGTAAAGATAGCTGTGAGTAAGGTCTACCTAATGTAAATATCACCATCATCATCATATCAGCCATTAGAAGTCCACTGGTGGATATAAGGTTTTTAACCCTTAATTGCCGCGCTAGGCAAACGTGTTACCAATCGTAGATCGCAGCTGTGCTATATGCTGCTACCCATCCTCGCCTTGTGTATTTGAACTGCACTGTTTCGAATGGATATACCGCCATCGATTGAAACCGACAGGTTCAAGTACCTTACTCGCCTTTAACGACACCTGTTGCAGTGGGAGGTACTATTCTATTCTGCCGGTACCTCACGTCATTTAAATATGGCTAAGATAACTAACTGGCGCATGGCTGTTATTCAATCTTATGCGCCAAGGGTCGTGAGTTCGATCCCCACCTAGGAGAAATATTTATATGCTGTAGTTTCTGTTTGTCCTGAAAAGTGAAATCCTTGAAATCCAAAGAGATGCGTAAGTTTTATCCAAACTCATCTGATAAGTTTATAAGTTAACCCGTACTAAATATATCATCTTATTATTCAGATATTATTACAACATTGACTTCTTTATTGCCCGTAAACCCTATAACATCCTAATACTGCTGGATATTTTCTGATTTTATCGCTAACTCAACATAACATTCAAGGTAATTTTGCTATGAGAAAGCCCATTTGAACTAACTAAACGGAAGCCTCCTACGTGATCGGAAACCTTTGGGGGAATAAAACTGATATGACCATTTTTTGTCGAGCCCTGAAAATTATTCCTCTCTTTTCAAGATTTAGTTTGAAACAAGGGAGCTAAGAGGTCTAATAATAATGGTCGTTTATTGAATATAGGTTGTTCATATGACAGTTTAGATCTAGGAGAATGATGGGGGGAATGATGGGATTGGAGAATATTCGGGACAAGTAAAAAGTTTAACAAATGTAATACAAGAAATTGCCTAATAATTTATAGTAGTTGGTTAATTAAACTACACATTTTGATTTATTGCTTAATACCGAAAAGTTGTGAAGCTTATCAGAAAATTCATTTAATGTTTTCCAACTGAAAGTATTTTTATAGGAAATAAGACACTTTTGGTATTTAAGTTGCGGTAACTTATTCTAGTTGAAACTGAATCAAAGCTAGAGTCAACTGACGACGTGAGCTTTCATTTGAAATTGAGCACCTGATTTGCCTACATATAAATTCTTCAAGGGAACTAGAAACATTAATGTCCTGCAATATCTTTAATGGAGAATCTTTAGTCGTGCTTTCCATTTAATACATTAAAAGTCCACTGTTGGACATCAGAGAACGTTAAAATTACAACAATAGCGGGCCTATCAACTTTTCTTTGTCAGATGTGTGGTTCCACAAGTTATTGTGCTTTACTCCTCAACGGCCTTCGGTTCTTTAGTTGGTCTTTTATTTGTAATATGGTGCTGTGTTCAGTCATCCTCCGGAAAAATACTTCAGGTTTGAACACGATGACAAGCTTCAAACATAACACTTTTAATTACCGAATGGTGATTGAGACGACGTCGTTTTAAGAAAGCATGCATTTTTTTATTCTATTACAACGAAACATTTTAAAAGTCCATTTAAAATCCAGAAATATCTTTATTTAAATATCATCATCTCAGCCACTGACGTACTTAAACCACCAGGTAACAGTATATCTGGACAAAGTAGCGTAGCTTCAAACCCAACCGGGCAGAGATGGGCAGCAGCATACGACAGCAGAGCTACGCTTTGCGATTGCTCCCACGCGTACCCAGCGTGGCAATTATGAGAAAATTCGCCCTTTCTTAAGGCTACAATCCAGCCGTGGATATTTTTCAGCTGCTTCGATGATGACGGTAAACACATATTACACAGGTAAAATACCATAGTGATTCATTTATTCATTATACATAACACACACATTCTGCGTATAACAACACAAAATATACTGTCTGCAAATAACTCCTTTATTGAACATAATTATTTCCGGACATTAGCGTAACTTTCCTACACAGACGGCATCCTGGGAATTATTCAGCGCTCGTATTAAATCGTTTACAGGGCTGAAACGAATCATGAAAGCATTGGCTCCTATAAAATATTTTTCTAATTTGACGCTTTCACTACTTATTATAAACTACATTTTTAATAGCTTAAAAACGTGGTTTCTGAACGCAGAACGGTAACTGAAAAATAATTAAAATGTCAGACTTAAATTGTATATACATAATTTTATATTCTCTAAAATTAAAGAATACTCCGTTCCTTTGATATCAGCTATCTACTAGTGAAAGTGTCGTGCTGTTAAATTCGATCCAACAAATTTAGGGATTAGTCAGCAAAAATAGTAAATAAGTATTTTTGTGTAAATAAAGCTAAATAGAGATGGGCAGCAGCTTCACGCCTACCCAACACATCAATTATAGGCACAAAATACCTTCTTGTGGAAAGCTATGTCCAGCTGTGAATGTCGTACGACTGTTATGATGACAAAAATCCTAATGCCTATATATGTATGTAAATGTAAACTAATTTATATCTCATACATTTCCCATATTTCCACTATATATACCAATCCATCATTCGAAGAGAATTCTTACGGTTTCATCATCATTTCAGCCATTAGAAGTATACTGCTGTACATAGTCCTCCCAAAAAAGGGGAGATTAGGAAGACTTATCTAGGAGCTTGTCAATGTAATTATTTCAAGAAATAGTTTTTAAATCATCTATTACATTAGATTAGACTTTAAAGCGCCATGTCAATTTATTTTCTTGAGGTTTCATCATCATACACCTATATAGGCTTCCCGAAAAAGGGGGAGGTACTATTCTACTCCGCCGGTACCTCACGGCAAAAAAATGTAGTACTGGGTACCGGCAGAGTAAAAACGTTACTCCCATTGCACTATGTGTAAGAGGCGAGAGAGCTTTAATGCATAAGGCGGGGATGGGCAGCAGTAACCCCGTCGTGAAAGTTGCGCTCTGCGATTATTGTGGATTATTTATTTAAATATATATATATATATATATATGTGTGTGTAATCAACGCTGTTTGTAAATAATCCATAAAGACTGTAAAAGGAAATTGGATTACCTGCAATATTTTATATCACCCTTTACCATTATCAATGCGGAAAGCAAAATGATAAATGTACAGCTATTTTCCCAACACGCAAATACATGTATGTCAAACGCCAAAAACAATGTTTTTGTATGTAAGTATGAAACAAAGTTGCCGTCTGTTTGTTTTTTTATATTTTTGTCTCTTTACCTATTTATTAATATGTCAAGCGAACATTTTGAATATATTTTATTTGGTAAGCCCGATGGCGCAGATGGTAGTGATCTTGCGCGTCAGAGGTCGTGGATTCGATTCCCACCCAGAGCAACTATTTATATGATGATATTTGTGTTTGATCTGTGTCTGGATTTTAAATATATGTATCTAAGTAGTATAAAATGAAGTACCTTAAGGGAGTGTGTTTGGACCTACGTTATTTATCATCTACATTAACGACCTAATTCATACTACCCTGAAAAATGGTAGAATAATTACATTTGCCGATGATACTGCTCTAGTGTTTAGTGGTAGTGACTGGAAAGATGTCACTGCAAATACTCAAACTGGCTTTACCGACATACAACAAAAATTGAATGGAAGCCTAGTAACTTTAAATACAGATAAAACAAAATTTTTAACTTTTTCCATTACCAAAAAATCTCAACCAACTACAAATTCTCTCTCCTCTCTAAAACTCTATATCCGAAGCAAAGTTTTAACAGTGAGACAATTGTACTACCAAGAACTTATTCTCAAACAGCATAAACTATGTAAACCTGAAAATAAACCAACTTATAGTAGACGAAGGTATGTGGATTTCCAAAATATACATCAGCCATGTCGTACCCGGTTTGCACAGCGATTTCCAAATTTTGCACGATCATTTATTTATAATAAAATTAACCATGAAATAGATATTCATGACATGAATAAACACACATGCAAAACAACAGGAAGGGAATGGCTTTTGACATTGGACTACAACAAGACAGAAGAATTGCTAACAATATTATGCTAGACTGGACTATGTTTATTGTTACTATTATTGTTTATCTATATTGTATTTACACAGTATAGCTTCATATTCTGTGTATTTATGTAATATATACGTAAATAATATATTGTATTAACAAACCTTGTATTATATTGGATCATATACACACACATTCACACCTACATGCACACTACAGAGCATTAAAGAACAGGCTAGACCTAGTTTAAGTACTTAAGTATCAAAGTATATTTTAGTTTAAGTTTCCTTTTGTTGTTGAATAAAGTTATTTTTTTTTGTGATTATTTTATTTGTAATTCTTCTGTTGCCTGGCGTCCATAACACATCCTTTAAGCGACTTACCACAGAGTCAGGTCAATATAGTAGATGTTGTGTGATATTATTATTATTGTTTATTTTTAAGGAAATTACTCAAACCAATGGACCTTAAATTTGATATAATTTAAGTAAATATAAAAAAGAAGTGATACCGCTATTTTTTATACAAAGATGTACAAGAAAAGCATTAAACTATTTGCTATTGTTTGAATGATACACAAATATTGAAGTCCATTTTTTTTTTACTTCATAGACATCTCTTTAGGCGAGATCATATGCTTTTTGGTGCTATATAATGTTATATAAAATATTTGCTAATGTTATTTAATATTGTTATTTATTATTATTCTACCGCCCCCGCCCCGGTTTTGCACGGGTGCAATTAGGCAATAACACTGTGATGTCACTTTGGAAACGTCTAAAATCATATTATGAATGTTCCTCTACATTATGCATGTATTACACATAAACTTTCTTCTTAAATCTCTCTATCTCAAAATAACTTTTAAAGATCTTAACATATATAGGAACAGATAGACCACGGAACGCGTTTTTATTTTATACTTTGTAGTGATGTATTAAAATGTAATATTTGTAATTCTTTTGCTCACTGATATCCGTAATACACGTGCTTTAGACCACTTATTTTGGAGTCAGGTCAACGTAGAAGTCAGGTCAACGAAATCTCATTTTAAGTGGGTTTCTTACTCTCGTTAGAGAAATAGTAATATTAACTGAAAACTTAAGCTTGAAACTTAGCCAGAGGAAAATCTCCTTAACAAATTTTGTATTAAAATCCTTTATGTATTATTTATAATTAGATAAAAATAATCCTTTATTCTAAACTCATTTAAACGTTAGTGATGTGAAACATTTGACGGAATCGATTACCGGTTAATTTAGACAATTTAAAAAAAACTATTAGAGCAGTTCTTCCTTATCATTTAAAAAAAATTCTCTCTCACTTAAATATCTTTGATATTTAATGTACTTTATCACCGCGTGGCATGGCCGTTGGTTGCCTCCTATATTTAAAACGTATTATATAATATAATCTAATTACATATTGTACAATTGAGTAATTTTTTTTATTGATTTCAAATAGTAATTTGATTTACTTGAGTTAGTCTGCACTCAAGTCCTCACTCGCGCCTATTTCTACCGCAAAACAGCAGGGTTTGCTATGTCGTATGCCGTTATCCCGTTTAAAGGGTGAGAGAGGCAGTAAAATAACTGGATAATATGACAAATATCTTTAATTTACACGATTGGATACGACGCACTCGTAATATTAAACGGAAACTTAATATCAATTCGTATCTAATCAAATAAATAACGTTACATATTAGAACGCGAGCAGTATTTATTTAAAATATTATCCTTTATATTTTAGAAGATATAAAAGATTCAAAAGCGCCATCTCGCGTTCTATATACATATATTAAGCTGTGTGAAGCCAGAGCGGAACACCGGCGGAATATGTAGGAAAGAAAAAATATGTTAACATCTTATCCTGTCACAAATACGAAGGAAAACAAAGCTACATTTAACGTACCAACGGAATGTATCATAGCCGAGGTATTTTGTATAATAATATTCCGTATCTTATTTTTTCGAGTTACCTGCATCTTTGGAGCGCGATAAGAAAAATAATATATTGAATTTATGGCCAACAGGCAACGTGGCAACGCTCGGAGTCTCTTTGCGCGATCTAGTCAGAAATTAGGAGTTCCGTAAATTACCCACTTACTGAAATAGCTCGCAGTACCGATGAAAAATAGAGTCGTAAGGTTCTGCAGTGGAGAATATGTACCAGCAAGTAAAGGACGTCCACCCACAAGATGGACAGACGACCTGATTAAAACCTAGCCTATGATGAGACGCCTATGTCTAGCAGTGGATGACTTGCGGCAGATATGATCATGATGATGATGATAAAGGCGAAGTGGCAAATACTAATATTAATCACACAACAACTCATACATTGAACTGACTTAGTGATAAGTCGCTTAAAGCACTTGTGTTACGGAAATCAGATAATAATCGTAAATATAATACTTAAATACATATTTAACACACTGACACAGGACAAACACAAATATAATATTTGTCTAAGGTGAGGATTGAACCCACGACCCCTGGTATATAAGATAGGATCACTACCATCTGCTAAATGCTGCCCAACAAAATACATAACTTCAATACATATCATTTCATGTACAAGAAGTATTAAAGTAATTGTCATTGTAAGTCTTATTGAGATCGTAAGGATGTACAAAAACTGACGGAAACGGAAAGAGATGAAAACTTCCAGTTGAAATAAAAACATTACAGAATTATGTGATAACACAAAGCTGCACCCAAGGGAGTTGTAACAAGCAGTTTCAAAGTTTGCACCTATAGAGATTACAACATTTCTATTGCACTTAAGCTATCATATCAGCCATTGGTAGTCCACTGGTAGATATAAGCCTTCCCAAGAAAGGGGTAATATTGCCCAATTTCCGCGTTAAGGAATCGTGGTGGCAATCGCATAGAAGAAACTTTCGCGACGGGAATGATCGCACACTGTGCATTTAAAATACACTATTTTGGATTTTTAAATTACAAAGATATCATCACTATTGCGTTTCCAACCTTGTGTCTTTCTCTGTTCCAATACATTACCTAGTTATTTCATTTCACTACTGAATAGGTGAGAGTGAGGTACCAATGCAGACGGCCTTTGTTTACGGTCTACCTCATGTATACTCCATTTTATTTAAGCAACGCTGTTTTGAAAGAATATACTCCCATCTCGATCCCATCTTTGGTTTGAGGAAACTTAAATCCTTCTTAAAGCCCACTACGATTAGTTAAAAATTCCCTTTATATAAAAGTAGGAGACAGAAAGGCTAAGTAAAAGACCACTAAGACTAAGATAGTCAGGTTAAGCCTTACTGAAAACCTCCGCAGACTTTGTAATGTCGTTGTAATCTAAGGAACTAAGAGACTATTGAAGCTGTTTTTATGTTTAAAAATTCACACAATACATTGATCTGACTCTTAGATAAGCCGCTGAACGCTCTTATTTTAAACATCAGACTACATACGAATCATAAATGTAATACTGAAATACATAACACCGAGACACAGAAGAAACCCTTCGAAAGAAGAAGAAGAAACCCCGAAAATATTAATTATATAAATTTTTTCACAGGCCGCCGGAAATTATTCTTATTATAATAAACTATTCCAATCTCATGGCTGAAATGATGATGATGATGACAATAGCATAGAAAACCTAATCCTCCAGGGCAGTCCTTCCAAAAAAACGGGGGATTAGGAAGACTCATCTAGGAGGTCGTCAATGTAATTATTTCAAGAAATAGTTCTTAAATCATCTAGATATGTTAATACATTAGATAGACTTTAAAGCGCCATGTTGCTTTAAAGTTTTCTTGAAGATTCATCATCATCATAATCGTATCAGCCATTGAAAGTCCACTGCTGGACATAGGCCTTCCAAAAAATGTTGCTCATAATTCCCACGCTGGGCAAGCGTATTAGCAATCGCAGATCGTAGCTTGCAATGCTGCAAATGGTGCTGCCCATCGCCACCCTATGCATTTGATCTACTCTGTATCAGATGAATATACCGCCATCTTTCGGTTCTGGTACCTCAGTTACCTGGAGCAGGGGAGGTATATTCTACTAAGCAAGTAACTCACGTTTGATGCAAAGCTCTAACTAAATTTTGGGAGGTTTACTCAAATTTGAGACAGGATACCATGCGAGCGTTTCAAACTTTGGTGAGGTTATAAGTTATTATATTAAACTAGGTGGCCGCCCCGGCTTCGTCCTGTAAATTCATCCAGTCAACTGTTATTCCGTTGATCGTATTACAGTGTCTCTTGATTATGTTCTACCTGAATAGATATTATCTATCTGCATACAAACGTTAGCAGTACATCATTTTCCGTACAAACGTCTCGCATTCCGTATTTTATAGATTCCTGTGTAGGATTTTTGTGTCTACAATTATCAGAACATAGTTTGTACGGGATGCGAAACGGCTTTTTTTGGAAAAAAAAGTGTCATCATTACAACCAATGGTATGGTAGTCCACTGCTGGACATAGACCTCCCGAAAAAGGGGGAATTTTGCCCATAATTGCTACGCTGGGAGGTACTGTTCTACTCCGCCGGTACCTCACGGCTAAAAAATGTAGACTGAGTACCGGTAGAGTAGAATAGTACCTACCACTGCACCAGGTGTAATTGTGGATTATTTATTTTATTATATATATATGTATATATATATAATCTACGCTGTTTGTAAATAATCCATAAAGACAGTAAAAGGAAATTGGATTACCTGCAATATTTTATATCACCCTTTACCAAATATGAAACAAAGTTGGCGTCTGTTTGTTTTTTTATATTTTTGTGTCTTTACCTATTTATGAATATATCTAGCGAAAATTTTGAATATATTTTATTTGGTAAGCCCGATGGCGCAGATGGTAGTGTTCTTGTGCGCCAAAGGTCGTGGATTCGATTCCCACCCAGAGCAACTATTTATATGATGATATTTGTGTTTGATCTGTGTCTGGATGTTAAGTGCTTTAATCTTCTTTTAAATGCTTACCGTCTATTCTGCCATAGCCACAATATCGTCGGCAAATCGAAAATAAGTGAGCGAATGAAGTGTATTCGCCGTTAATGTTGATGCCAAATCCTTGCCATTCCAGGAGCTTGAAGGCGTTTTACAAAGTGGTATTAAACAGTTTCGGAGAAATGACGTCTCCCTGTCTAACACCCTTTTTGAAAAGAATAGCCTAATATGCTATTGTAAGTATGTAATAATAATGTATTCACTATATATATTTTTTTTTAAATTAATTTCTCAGATACATAATGTTCAATGTTGTGTCTGTTATGTTTGAGTGTAAAATATGTGGTTTAGTATTGTAATGGTAAAATCTCTGTTGTCGGATATCCGTAACACGAATGCTTCTAGCTACTCATTTCAGAGTCACGTCAATGTATGAGATGTAGCGTGAATTATTATTCATTTATTGATGGACTTATTAAATCAGGAACTCAAAATTCGTCCATGTTTCAAAGCCTATTTTTCAAACTTTCTGTTGTAAAATGTTTTGAAATACGTTTCTTATTAAAACATAGTTAACTAAAAAGCACATTAATAAGTAATCTATTGAAGATTAAAAATAAATCTTTTCAGTATTTTATTTGAGTCTAATGCATGACTATTAGGGTTTAATACAATTTCGGAGATGACATTTAAATTTCGTATAAAATCACGCACTCACAAAAACTTACAACGTACAAGGGCTCATTAGGACGAATTAAATAAAAAGGTTTATACAGTTTTTTCGAACTTTTCTTACCAATTTTATGTTCGTTATTATTTGATTAATTGCTAATAAGAGTACTTTTTGAGTTAAATGAAGGGAATTAGGTTTTATTTAATTTATTTTTTGCAAAGACACATTACTTTGATGTTAAGATAGATAAAAGCACATTACCTTGCAGCATATGTTCTCGGTGATCGAAAAGTCTAACAAAAATGTAAAATGATACAGTTTCTATCATTTACGCGTTCACAATTCATAGTAAAACTATTTTTAACAGCTCTGAAATGTGGTTTGTTTAATATTTTAATTTGCAGCAACTGTATTCAATATTGAGTTTTTGATTGATCAATTGTTGTAAGTTGTATGCGGCCTGTGTCCAGCGCGCTGCTGCGATGTTATTTAGATCATCTGTCCACCTTGTGGGTACGCTGCGCTTGCCGGTACGTGGTCTTCATTCTCCAGTCAAGTCCACGGTTCATTGGTTCTGTGTGCTAAGTGCCCTACCCACTGCCACTTAAACTAATCCGCCGGACTATGTCAGTAACTTTGGTTCTGTTATGAATCTCCTCATTCGATCGTGCAAAGAGACTAATATAATATTAAAATATTTCTATTTCCTCAGTGGCACAAATAGTAGTGACTCTATCTTATGCGCCAAGGGTCGTGAAATCGATCTCCACCCTAGGAAAATTATTTACTTTATGAATATTTGTGTTTATTCTTTGTCCCAGACAATATATGTTAAATATATATTTAAGTGTTTTATTTGTGATCCTTCTGTGTCTAATGTCTGATATGCAAGTTTTTTGCGCTACTTATGTCGTAGTCAATGTAAGCGATTTTATGTGAAATATTATTTATAGCAGTATAAGTGTTGTAGGACTTTTATACTTACTGTGCTCTCCTATTTTACCTACTGAATTTCAGTCAAATAACTTAAAAAACAGCAAACCATCCATACTAACTTTGCACCTCATATTAAAAAGGAACCCCTGTGCAAAACTATAATTTTCAAAATCTAAGAGCAGCCTGTTAGTCAGTCAGTCATTGAGTATGTTGGCTTTTTCTTTTATATATATAAAAATCCATGCAATATCTCGAGGCGTACTGTTTTCTTCGTACTGCGGGCTACACTGAAGCATTTGTCTGCATCTACGTAGTTATCTTTCTACACTTTTATATCATTCTATAACCTTAAAGTAGTAAGTCAGGCATTCCATAATTCAGCTACATCTTTTATATATACATATTGATGCAATATATCGAGGCGTACTATTTTCTTTGTACACGGGCTACACTTAAGCAAATGTCTGTATCTACATAGTTATCTGTCTACACTTTTATACTCTTCTATAACCTATAGCAGTCAGTCAGTCAGTCAGTCAGGCATTCTGTAAGTCAGCTTCTTGTTTTATATATAAAAATTGGTGCAATATCTCGAGGCGTACTGTTTTCCTCGTACTGCGAACTACATTTAAGCCATTGTCTGCTTCTTCGTTGTTATCTGTCTACACTTTTATATTTAGTCCGTTTTATTTCACTTAGCGTTACTCATCCAGCAGTGTGTAAGACTCGCTGTTGTCCCCTAAGCAGTTTAATGCTCTTTAGTACTTATAACATTGCACTTAGCTCCTAAATCTGCAAGTACTTACCAACTCTTGCATAAGAACCATGCGCCTTTGTGACATAAGTATGTAAAACTCTGTTGACAGTTAAACATAATTGTATGCAAATCATATGTATCATATGAGGTTGACCTCATACTAAAATCATCTGTATCGGTACCTCGCTCTCACCTATTACTACCGCCAAATAGCAGTGTTCGCATTATTGTGTTCCGGTTTAAAGGGTGAGGGAGGTAGTGAAATTACTGGATAATGTTAAATTATATCTAATATCTGAAAGTCACGATGTTAGCAAAGCCTTTGTGATGATCCTTGTGATAATCATCATACCAGCCGTTAGAAGTCCAATTTCTGATATAGGCCTCCCCAACAAAGGGGGAACACGCTTGCCTTTGCAATTGCGCATTCGAAGAGCGTAGTTTTTGCAACAGGGATGCAAAAACTACGCTTTTTCCATACCCAGACATCCTATGTATGAAGTTCATCTCTAATTAAATTGGTATTGTTAATCTTATTACAAAATTAACGAGAAACATTGTTTTTTATTACTTTAACTATAGTGTTTTATTTTTACTTTAAATTTTCTCTTGTTTTTCTTTGTAATATTCTTTAATGATTATATATAATACAATTTTTACGTATGTATATTTTATGTTTTACCCTTAGAAGTCCATAACGCAAGATATAATTCTTTTGTATTTATTTGCTACACATAGACCAAAAATAGTTTCATTATATTTTACCTGATAAAATGCAAATATTGGTGTATCAATTAATAATAAATAAACATAAAAAATATATATAAAAGTACCGTGAGGTGCCGGCAGAGTAAAATTGAACCTCCCACTGCACCAGGTGTCAACTAAGGTAACATAAGAGATAACTTAGGTACCATAACCGACAGATAGCGGTATACCCATCCGAAGCAATGCAGCTCAAATGCACAGGGCTATGATGGGCAGGAGCATCCCCGCCGCGAAAACTGCGCTCTGGCAGCGTGGCAATTACGGGCAAAAAATCTCTTTTCTTGGAAAGAACAAATTCTACCAGTGGATTTTCAATCGCTGGTAAATATATAAATAAATCCCTATAATAGCCCGGAAAATTATAATTTTAGAATATAGATATATATATATTCTAATATTGAAAGGGAAGTACAAAGGCGAAGACATTTTGATTCCACGTATTCCTTTGATTTCGAACGACGCCATTCGACTTTAAATGGTCGCAATCTCCATTACGGCAAGCATTTGCAATATCGATAAATAACTTTCAAGAGCAGTCGCTAAGTGTTTGTGGTTTAATTTTAAAACTTGGCCACCAACCACCAGAACCAACAAAACTATTTATATACGTGCAAAAAACAGCTTAGAATATTGTGTATCATAGAGTGTTAGAATGATAAATACACTTGCTTTTATTAATACCTAATCGAAATAAATAGTCATCGTTAAGCAAGGTAACGTATGTCGGGTCAGCTAATAATTTAATAATTTTGCGATATGGAATAAGTTATCCATTATATTTAATGCTCCTTTGAATTGTAGGTTGTATTGGCTTCGAGGTCTGAGATTAAAGGCTCAAAAATATAGAAAGGATTCCCTTCATTACGCATGGCGGAGTTCTAGGCTTTGAAACTTTAAAATTTCCGAATATAATCCCGAACTTAGTAATAAAGTTCGATAGGCTTCGTGCTCTAGCGGTCTAATGCAAAATTTTTTGGGACGACAACTTTTGATTGCATCCAAAGTAACTACAAGAAAAGTCTATTGATATTGGAGGTATTTTCTTTTCATTAATCAGAATTAATGACTCGTAATCCTAACTTCTGTGCAACGGTGAAAACATTTCTTGATTCTCTATGATATTATGTCAGTGAGGTACTGACGGATCAGAATAATACCTCTTGTACCGCCTGTAAGAAGCGTCTAAGGTACTGGAACCAAAAGACGACGGTATAACTACCCCGAACAGCATAAATATAGCAGGGCAGGAATGGGCAGCAGCACTCCCCTCGTAAAGCTATGCTCTGTGATTGTGAACTTTATAACTATGTGAGTATCATATCGTTATATCAACTATTGAAAGTGAAGAGAATAAGTGAGGTACCGGCGGAGTAGAATAGTAAGTACCTTCCACTACACCAGGTGTCGTAAGAGGCGACGAAGGTACCAGAACCGACAGATGGCGGTATATCCATTCGAAACAGTGCATTCATCATCAACATTCCCGTCGCGGAAGCTGCGCTCTGCAATTGGCAGCACGCTTGCCCAGCACGGCAATTATGGGCAAATAACCTCCTTATAGGCAGACAGGAGAGGCATATGTCCAGTTGTGGACTTTTAATAGCTGGCTGTTGCTATATGTATATATCAATTTATAGTTGTATTTTTTTCATTTTTGCCGTGTCGCACCGGCAGTGTCGAATAGTACCTCCATCTGTATGTCTGTGTACAACTGGTGTTGTAAGAGGCAACTGAGGTACTGGAACCGACTGTTGACCGGAATGGCAAATGCCAGGGGTCGATAAACATATCCATCCCTGGCAGTAAAGCTTAAATACAATAGGGCAAGAATGGACTGTAACAATCCCGTCATGAAGTTATATTTATTTTTAAATAGACGGGCACGATGATGGCAGTAATTCTATCATATCAAACCCCATTCAGATTGTACTAAGTGGGGTATTGAATGATATATGAAGATATTTGTGCTTTTTCTGTATCTGGGTTTTAAATATAGGTATTTACACATTATTTTTATGATTTTTCTGTTGTCCGTGACACAAGTGCTTTAACCCGATTGCGTGACAAGTCATTTAATTATCACGTAATCGGGTCAATGTATGTGATGTGGAAATTTTATTTACTAATAATAGACGTATTCTAGAATATGTATTGCGAGAAATATGTTATAGTATTTGCCTGAAACAAATAAAATTCTTTTATTATTTGGATAAGGGAAAAGAAAAATTATCTCCCGTCCATTTTTACCGGCAACTCCGAAATGGCTCTCGTCGAAAAAATGGTGCAATCCCACAGGATCCGTCAGACTGTTGATTCGGAAATATTCGGGAGAAATATTATGAATCCCTTCGGTCCATCGCATAAATATTAATGTCTGTTCGACAACTAAGAAAGGTAAGTTTTTGTAAAGAATTTATTTGTTTCGTGTTCTTTACGGTGATGATTGAGCGGATGGAGTTTTTACACCTTCTTAAACACTTAGTAATAACAATTTTCGCACAACATCTCATACATTGAATGGACTCCATACTAAGTCGCTTAAAGCACTTGTGATACGAACATTAGATAATAAAGAAATCACAAATATATTAATTAAATAGATATTTTTAACAACCAGACACAGAACAAACACAAATACCGTCTTATGAATATTTGTCCTGGGCGGGGAAACGAACCCACGAGCCTTAGTGCTTTAGATAGAATCACTACCTTTTGCGCTATCGGGCCCGTCAATAAAAGTGCATATTCCGACTTGGTTACGAAAAATTCAAAGTTTATTCCCCTTTTTTTATTTATCATTAAAATAATACTAGATTATCTATTGTTGGACCTTTAATGCAACTGTTCAATAATGAAAATTCTTGTTAATACGATTTTCATTACTTTAGGGAATAAATAGTTCAAATACGTTATTATCATCACATAATGTTTGTTATGTTACTTAGCCGTGTGGTACCGGCATAGTAGAAGAGTACCTCCCCTTGTACCAGATATAAGAAGAATGCGTTTCATTATTCAATTTATTAAAAGTATATATGGTGTGAGTTTGAGAGATAGATTAAAGATTAGTGTAATAAGAGATCGATGTGGTGTAAAAGATGATATTGTGACAACAATAGGGAAAGGAAAGGATGGATTAAAGTAGAATGACTGCACAAATATATTGAGCGGAAGTAAATGGAAGGGTTGTTATAGGACGACTGAGGCGGACATATCTTAACCAGGAAGAAGCAGAGGCAAATTCCCTTTATCTTGATTTGCCCTATATTCAGCAATCGACTTTTTACGGCGTTAAATGATGAATGAATGAATGAATGATGATACATGTATACTTTAGAATTGGAGACAGATACATTTTTTATCCAACATCATCATCATCATATTACAAGACGTCTACTGCTAGACATAGACCTCCTCAAGTAATCTCCAATTATCCCAATTGTATGCGACCTGTGTCCAGCGTGTTCCTGCGGTTTTAGTCAGATCATCTGTCCATCTTGCGGGTGGATGCCCTACGCTGCTATTGCCGGTACGTGGTCTCCATTCCTGAATCTTACATCTCCATCAGCCATTGGTTCTGCGTACTATATGCCTTGCCCACTGCCACTTCAACTTACTAATCCGCCGGTATGTCGGTAACTTTGGATCTGTTATGAATCTCCTCATTCCTGAATGGATCGCTCAAAGATACTCCGAGAATTGTCCTATCCATAGCTCGTAGAGCTATTTTGTATTGGCTTCGAATAGGTATAAACAAACTTATATTTAGATGTATAAGCACATTATAACACTGTCATTAATATTCTAACGGAATCTGTCGTAAACAACACAAATTTCTAATGCAAATTTACTAATATAAAATCTATTTGGATTCTAGTCACGCAGGTATTCGACCGATTAATACTTCATTAACCGGTGTCCCTTGTAAACAGGTGGTAATTAATCTGTCGTGACGTGGCTCCTAACATTGGTACTGAAATTGTTACAAGATATAATTTAGTTTGCGTAGAATTAATTTTGAAGTCTAAAAAGTAATTTATAAAGACATTTTGTTCAAAATTTTATATTTTACATAACATTTAGTGCATGCGTTAGCTCAATAAGAGAAATGTAAATTTCTTATATGTTAAATGAGCTTATTTAACCTTTCTAGCCCATAACAGTGCCTTCGAGGATGTTAAGACAGCTGAAGCTTTTGTAATATATATGGATTAGTCAGGCGTGGACCCAGCCGTCAGAAAAGATCGTAGTCACAGCCATAAAAAAATTGTTGAATAAATAAATTTATAAAGATTTGTAAGCATCTCCGTAAACGTTTTGTATTTTTTAAATTGAAATACCAATACGTTGAATATCAAAATGGTTAACCACAATTTAATTCTTAATAAACCATGAGGTACCAGCAGAGTAAAATAGTACTTCCCCCTGTACCAGGTTTCGTAAGAGGCGATTCGACAGTGCAGCTCAAATGTTGGGGATGTGCAGCAGCTTCCCTGACGTGAAATCTGCGCTCTGCGATTGCTAACACGCTAGAAAATTAAACAACAAGACGCTTTCTAAATCTTATTTAATATAATAGACAATTAAGAATTTTATTTCCTAAAATAATTACATTGACCTAATCCCTAGATTCCGCTTGAGTTACAGACATCATACTACAGAGGAATCACAAATCTAATACTTAAATTCATATTTTTAACGGACACAGATGAAACACAAACATAATATATATATTTTGGGGATCGAACCCACAACCCTTGGCGCATAAGAAAGGATCTCTATCAAATGCATCATCAAGTCCATTAATTAATGCACTTAATGAGAAAAAATATTCAACTACAAATTATCACATGCAATGATGTGAGATTACGCAAACGGTAATCTTTGATTAAGCAATGATATGTCGAAGCCAAATATATGAAACGGTTTTTGAACAGGAAAACTCACTGGGGTATTAATGTGTGAGAAAAATGTTTTACTTACCTTATGGAATGTAATTTATAGGGGTTGACTGATCAAGGTGCAAATATGGGCATCTCAATTTTGAGGGCGTACGAGATCACATGATAAAATGTATAGCACAAGACGAAATATGCGAAAAAATATAACGTTGAAGGCCCAATAGCGCTGATGGTAATAATCCTAGCTTGTGGGTTAAATATGTATTAAAGTGTTATATATTTATGATTTCTCTGTTCTCTGATGTCCATAACACAAGTGCTTTAAGTAGCTTATTTAGTGATGATGTCAATCAATGAGATATTTATCATATCACTGGAACTCCACTGATGAACATTGACATCAAAATGGGTATTCAACCTTTATTTGCCGCACTGGGCAAGTAGTAGCTTTCGGGGATGCTACTGCCCATCCCCACCTTGCGCATTTGAGCTACACTGTTTCGGATAGATATACCGCTATTGGTCGGATCTGGTTTCTTCGTCACCTCTGACGACACCTGGTACAGGGGGAGGTACTGCTTACTATGCCGGATATGTTGTGTTTAATTAATTTATTATCATTGTCATTAAAAATATCTTGATAGTTAATTACTACTTGCATTTTTGAATAGATATTAATACTTCGCTGTGGTCGATTTTAGTGCAAGATGCGGAATAAAAAAGAACAAACGAAAAATATTGTAACTTTTTATCAAAACAGTCTTAAGAACTACCATTAATGGGAGCCACAATGTCGAAACGTTTACTAGAAAATGCAAAAAGTTGACCGCATATTAAAACCGTAAAAATTAGTTTTACTGTTTCCCTAGCTCATTTTGTTCCACGAACAAAATTCATCCAGGGCATCGGAACAAATTGGATCTGTAAGCAAATTTATAACATCAAACAGAAAAGTTGAAAAGTTGGATAGACCAAGTGTGTAACTCTTTAAAGAAATAGTTTTATTATTCCTCCAACAAATTTTGTACCACTTAATAAATTCAACCACGTCTATAACTTCGATCAAAAAACTTAAAAAGGTTGGATAGACCACGTTTCTAATCCGTTAAAGAACTAGTTTTGTTGTTCCTCCTTCTCATTTTGCACCATTAACTAAATTTAACCAGGGTATCAGAATAAATTGGATCTGCTGGCAGCTCACTCATTTGTTTATATTCACTCTTGTAACAGTGACAAAATTGATAACAGCAATTGTAATTTGAACAGTCTACTCACTTCGCTCTTGAATAATGGCGACGCATACATCTCGGTTTCTCATTTACATATACATCTTAATAAATAACCCTGAATTCACTCTGTGTTTTGTTTCAAGATGTAAAAGACATACTAAACTTAAAATTTACGAATTTGCTTTATGCCACTGTAAAGTATTTCACGCAACATCTCATACATTGACCTAAGTCCGTTAATGTTACAGACATTAGACAACAGAGAAATCACAAATATAATTCTTAAAATCATATTTTTAACACCCAGACTTAGGACTAACATAAATATCTTCATATCAATATTTGTCCTAGTTAGGGATCGAACCCATGACCTCTGACGCATAAGACAGGATCCATCTCATCACACCATCTCCGCCATTGGGCCCGTCATTAATGAAATATTATTAGAAGTCAGTTAATTTTTTAACTGAATGTTTCTTAGGCTATCAACATAGCAGAATTGTACTTCTCCTGTAACAGGTGTCGTAAGAGGCGACTGAGGTACCAGAACCGACAGGTAGCGGTATCTACTCGATGTAGAGTAGCTCAAAAACAGCCGTTCTCTTTTCTACGAGATTCCGGTCCACTCATAGGTATTATTTTATTATACCAGATGGACAAACAATATATAGTCCGCGTGATAGTAAGCGTCAACGCAACCTATAGATGTAATATCACAAGAATAATACAGGCGGCCTTTATACTCGTATGAAGTCTACCTCGTGTCCGTATTCCAGGCCTTTAGAAACCGAATGCAGTACACTTTGTTTTACTAGTTTGTTACAGAAATTTAGCTTACCTCCTCTCCATAAACAAGAAAAAATAAATATTCCCCAACAGCTTCATATAATCTCAACCAAAAATAATAATTCTCCAACATAAAATCTACACCAAAATTCACTGAAGCCAAAAGATAAATCCACTACGCACTTCGCATGTGGGTAACCATCCAGCTACAAAAGGACCCTAAATTATATACTGGCCCACTTAACTCTGAACGGGACAGGGATCAAGTAATATTGGTTATTGTTTTGAATATGACTTTACATCATTTCGGTATGTCAATGCTATTATACAGCAACGGGCTCGAGTTTTGTGAGGGTTCAGATCTCGACGGTATTTTACCGATTTATTCTAATACGAAATGAAAAATTTTAGGACACTTGAATATTTGAAGTAATCGGCACATCAGATATCTATATAATCAATACTTATTCGCTTTACATCAAAATATTACTTACATACACTCTTGGTAAAACACAAAAATATACACAATAATGAGAGGACAAAAAATTATCTATATTTATAAGATAAAGTAGTTTAGGTTTGTAACTTTTATCTTATTGCTTTTTATAATGTAATATAACATATTATATAAATTGTTTATAAGTTGAATACATATTTATGTTATTAAGAAGAAGGCTAGGCCTACTAATTGTATATATTATAAAAGATAAGTTAAGTTAATCATTACAGCCATCGGCTCTAGGCCTCTATAGGCTCTATAGGCCTCCCAAAAGAAGGGGAAATTTTGCCCGTAATTGCTGCACTGGGCAAGCGTGATGGCAATTGCAGAGCGCAACTTTTATGACAGGGATGCTGCTGCATTTAAAAAAAAAAACATTATTATTCAAATTCCATAAATTCAAATTTATGGTATTTGATTTATAAATGATTTTTTGTATTGTTGTTAAAAAAGATTCGTAAGTGCCGTCAGGTATCGGTAAAGTAGAATAGTACCTCCCTTTGAACCAGGTGTCGTAAGAGGCAACTAAGGTATAAGAACTAACAGATGGCGGTATATCAATCCAAGACAGTGTAGTACAAATGCATAGGTGTAGTACATATGCATCCCCTCGATGGGCAGTTGCATCGTCGTCGCGAAAGCTGCGTACTGCGATTGCCAACATGTTAGCCCAGTGGGCAATTATGGGTAAAATTCTACCTTTCTTGATGCCTTTGTTCTGATACCTTACTGCAGTGAAAGGTACTATTTTACTCTGCCGGTACCTCACGGCACATTTCACTCACTTTTCGAACTTCAGTTTCATTGTTACTTTTTCTTGATTTATCTACTGAAATGATCTTCTTGAATCGCACAAATAAGTTATATAGCTTGTAAAGAATTAAAAAGAGCACTTTTTCTATGAGTAATTCAAATATATAAAGAAAGTATATAAAGTTAGTGTATACCATATAGTAAATGAAAGTTACATTCAGATCTTATAACTTAATATTATATTTTATTTTAATTACACGTATGTATGTAGGTACTAACTTAAAACTGATGAAGATACCAAGACACAATACTTAGACTTATATTTTTGTGTTGTTTAAAAGAACATAAGGGTTTATCTAAATTTCTGAATTTCTATTTATATTTACTTTACCCTTATTATTTAGTTTGCATGCATTAATTAGAAAGGATAACTGCCGTTGCTAACAAGCTGATGCCTGCGACTTAGTCTGCACAGATTCAGTTCTAGTATTTAGAGTAGCCTATTTTATTTTCCAGTCTCACCGATCTATTAGTGGCTTACTCGTGACGTCATCACGTACTCTATATTTTTCCAAAAATATATGATCATAAAATCAATTATTTGATTCTTCGAATGCTTGCCAGATATTGTGACAAAAATTTGTCAGAAGTATTTTATGCTTACTCGAATACACGTTGCTAACAAAATTCCTTATTACAAGTAAAAGTATATATATATATATATATATATATATATATTTGCTTTTAGAAGCATTTTTTTTTCTATAAGAAAAACAATTTCCTGTCACCAAATAGCTTCGTAAAGAGATGCTTTATAAGCAACAGGTGTGACTAGATAGCTTCCATGAAAAATTCCGCTCTCTCTGAAAAAATACTGCGAGAGAAACCGGCTTATACAACAATAAAGTTCAATTTAAAATTTAATCATGCAACCGGTCTAAGTAAACTGAGGGTTGTTTATTCTCTTTTAGAGTTCCGCTGGAGAACGCTAAACTCTTTTGTTTTTATTAACCTCTTTTCTTATTTAATGTCACAGTAGAAAATATTTTTGTTTAAACAAGAATACAATAGGCATTTTAAAATCAATGACGGGAGCGATGACGCAAACTGTAGTATTTCTATCTTATGAGCCAAAGTTTCGATGTCAACTTAGCATAATATTTATAAGATAAATTTGTGTTTATTGCGTGTCTGGGTGCAAAATTTGTGTATAAGTATAATATTTGTAATTTTTTTGTCGTGTGATATCGGTAACACGAGTGCTACAAGCTACTTATCTCGGAGTCAGGTCAATGCATAAGATGTTGGGTAAATTTATTTATTTACTAATTAAAATGTTACTTAACGATTATCTTGTTATAAGATTTATTTGAATAAATAAATCATTGAGATGTATAAATTTAACCAGTCTTCCAATACCGAACAGGTTTTAATACTAACTCTGCTTGGGCTTATCATAATTTTATCAAAAAAACAGACGACGCATTGACCTTACACTTATTGAGTTTACACTACCTAAAAAATCCATTTTCCAACTATTATCTAACTTTAAAATTAGCTCAAACCACAAAATAAGTCCGTTCATACAGCGAACTATATATAGACTCGCTGTA
>JACJUM010002842.1:3741507-3788657 GCA_020976665.1 Heortia vitessoides | reverse complement strand
CTTCAGAGACAGTGTAGCTGAAATATAAAGAGAGGGGATGGGCAGCAGCATCCCTGTCGTGAAAACTGCGCTCTGTGATTGCCACGCTTGCCTAGCGCGGCAATTATAGGCAATTTTTTTTTTTTTTGGGAAGGCCTATGTCCAGCTGTGGACTTCTAATGGCTGTAATGATGAAGGGGGTTTAATCGTCCTATAGGTAGGATAACAATTTAAAAATAATTAAATATTTATTTACTTCGGCAATAATCATTGATACCACCTATAATCATTATCAACAAAAAAAATATACGGCAAATCACTGAAGATATTTTTATGTACGCATATTAATTGAGAAGTGACTTCTATTTTTTAGCAATTCTATGACAGAAATTAAAAAACTGCGTATTTTGACATTTTATTTTAAAGTGTATCGATATTTTTGTCAGACGTTTTCTTATTAATTCTATAACACTGAATTAACAAAATAAAGTTAACACCGTGTCACCTATTTTCATATCATTAAACAAATATTCCCACAATATCTCATACATTGACCTAAATTCGTGCTAAGTCGCTTGAAAGACTTGTGTTACTGACATCAGACAACAGAGGAATCACAAGTATAGTACCTAATACTTATTTAAGACTAGACACAGGACATACAAACTGTCCTGTGCCATCGGGCCTGCCGATGATATCTTGTTTTAATTATCCAGTAACATATGAGCATGTAAGTCGATTAATTGTCTGCGGTCACCCAAATACTGTAAATGGCGGAATGTAATAAATTTCCGATGTGTATTTAAAACAATTTGTATTGCGGTTTGGAATAGCGATATTCAATTAATTATCCAATTAAGTAATATTATCTGTCGCAATGTAACATCAAATAAATTAATTAACTGACTCTCGTATTTACAAAAATTGTGACTTTGTAAAGGCTTTATGAGAGAAATCTTATGTTAGTTGATGTGTTTACATATACCTTAAAAAATAAACCTTATACCAGTAGTATAAGGTTTATTTTTTACTAGCTGTGCCCGCAACTTCGTCCACGTGGAATAGTTCTTTTGGGTACCATACCTCTTTACCTTAGCTAATATAAACTTTTAATGGCACGTTTATTTATATAAAATCAATGGCCTGAAAAATAAGTTTCAAGTTCCTTATTTCGAATTAAAAAATAGCTTATGTCCTTTCTCAGGATCTAAAGATTGTCTGTGCCAAATTTCATTAAATTAAACTTCGGTTAAGATGTTTAAGCAGGAAAGCGTAACAGACAGACAGAGTTAATTTCGCATTTATAATATTAGTAGAATATAATATCAGCAATTGGCTTTACTTAGGAACTGTGGAGTTTGCACCTAAAACAGACTTATGGAGTGCGAGCCTGTTCTAGTTAGATCACCTTTGCACCTCTGGTGGACTTCTTATGGTACAAATACTAGTTTTTTTTTGTTATTTATTTACTACAAACTGTCTCCTTCGTGGGACATTCAGCAGTACATTGGTTGGTGCTGACGCCGACGTGCTCGGTATCTGACCTGTGTCACGTCCTCATTGTACCTACAGTTATACTACTGTGATTGGATTAGGTCTTGAAGTATTTTGCGTTTTAATCTACGTATTTTGTTGTAGTTCTCCATTAATGGCCGTGCCAGGGTGTTTGGATGATGTTCAATCCGTTCTTTGTAGCATTTAGTGTGGCGTTCAATTTTCTGCTTTAGTGGGTATAGCCAGGCCACGGTGCAAAACCTCGTTGGGCACGAACCAGGGATACATTAGTTGTTATAGGTGTTATAGAAAGGTTCTTATGAAAATTAAGTGGGAAAATTGTATGATTTTTTTAGAACTTTTTGAAGAAGCTTAAGTTCCCAGTAACTTTTATATCTACTAGATAAACCGACAGACGTTGTCCTGTCTTAACTATACATATTTGTTTATCATGAAATATATTAAGACTATAAATTGTGATATAAACTATCCTATCTCTCAAGTAAGATTGTAAAATGTACACAGCAAGCCAAATTGATTAAAATAAATTCAGTGGTTATTAACATCTGAACTACTTTGCCCGGGCAAACACCATGTCACGGAATTTGTATATAAAAGAGTAGAAGCTGACTGAATGACATATTAAGGCAGGGCCTAAACTATAAGAGTTAACAAACTTAAAATTATGCATAGGAATTCCTTTTATAATGTAGAGGAGCACTGAAAAATAATTATATCCTCCGGTATATCCTTCCAAGTCAGTGTAGCTTAAATATACAAGGTGGGGATGCGAAAGTTGCGCTCTGCGATTGCCAGCACGCTTGCCCAGCGTGGCAATTATGGGCTAAATTCCCCCTTTCTTGGGGAGACCTATGTCCAGCAGTGGACTTCCAATGGCTTTTATGATGATATTAAGTAAACTTCATTTCTACACGCAATCTTAAATATTTAAGATTTGACAATGTCTTGAATATTAACTCAATATTTAATACAAAAAACAAATAAATGATTTCTTTAACAAGAGAATATATGATTACAAAATCATAATGCCATTCGTTTACAAAATATTTATTAATGCCATACGAAATCTGTACCTGCAAAAATGGGTTAGAAATACAATAAGAGAACCCATTTTTCTTTGTAATCCACTATAGGCGAATTTATTTGAGTAATATAATTACTGGATGCAAATTAATACAGACCGCCATGTGTTCTGGGAGTAACTTTTCTTTGTTTCTAAACGTTTTTTTTTTTTTTTTTCGGACGAACCTAGTGCCGGACGACTCAGGCGTCAATTCCAGCGCCACCGAAAAAAGAGGGCGGGGCCTCTCATAGATGAGAGGTCCGATGCCCGTATTCATCCTGCGTGCCCCGCGGCCGCGACCGCGCGTTTAGACGAAGTCGAGCTTATCGGAGAGGTCGCACATCCTCGTACCGTTTTGAGTAGAGGATACGCAACCGAATCGTATATGTTTGCTATTGAAGTCGCCGGCAATAATGACAGCTTCGTCTAGAGCAAAAAGCGCTGCGAGATCCGCCTCTGTTAGCTTCCCCGACGGGGACAAATACGCTGACGCTATGGTGACGGGGGGATGACCGGTCATCGCCAAACGGCAAATAGAGACTTCGATGTCTGTAAGCGCGGGCGGGGGCTCGACCGGGCAGCATTGTAAGTTACGCTTAAAATAGACTAGAGTCCACGCTTGTTTCTAAACGTTTCTATATATTTTTTACAAGAGGCAGACTTCATACAAGCTCGTCGACATTAGTACCTCACTTTTACCATTTCTACCGCCAAATAGTAGTGGTCGCATTGCTGCGTTTCGGTCTGAAGGGTGAAAGAGGCAGGTAATTTACTGGGTAATGTGGTATAATATTTTCACAGTCACAAAATTGATAACTTGTTAGTGATATTCTTGTGATATTATTATTTACTATCACGTGGATTGTATGCTTGTTTGTCAACGTGGTCTAATAAAAAAATAATTTAAAATACACATTGACACTAGATGAGGGAATTCAATGTCAATTAGTATCACCATCATTATATCAGCCGCTGGAAGTCGTCTGCTGGACTAGGCCTTCCTAAAAATAGGGAATTTAACCTATAATTGCCGCACTGGGCTAGTGTGTTAGCAATTGCAGAGAGCAGCATTCGCGATTGGGATGCTGCTGTCCATTTTCCCACCCTGTACAATTGCAGATATACTACCATCTGTGAGCTCTGGTACCTTAGTCGCTTCTTACGATACCTTGTACCGGGAGGTACTATTCTACTCTGCCGGTACCTCAGGTTAATCGAAATGGGCCGTTCATAAGTTTGTTTAGTATATGAAAAAGATGATTATGTAATGTACTTAATCTCATCAAAAACATTTATGTGAAAAAGGGAGCCAAGTTCAAATGCGTGGTTATCGACTGTTCCGACAAAAGAATCCACTATTAAAAAGATGGCATATCATTTTTTTATATGGATTGTAATCTGATAAACAAAGTGATGAGACAATCGACATCATTCATGAGAAAAACTTTTTGCTACTATTATAATTTCAAAGGCGGCTAGGTATTAATATAAATCGATTGTTTGAAAAAAAATTAAAATCGTAAAAATTCAATGTTTTCTGATTTTTTCCTTTTTATACACACAATTACCAAGCTGAATGTAAAATTTAAGGTAATCTGAAAGTGGTTTAGAATTTTAATCTATAGGTTAGTTAGCCAGTAACGTCATTTACGTTTATTGGACGTCAATTTTTAAATAACCATATGAGCTGTATTTATAAAACTTGGGACACTTATTAAACTAAGAAATTATAGTAACTATATCAAATTCCATGTATTTATTTTTAAAAGATTATGAGTTATTAAGGGATAAAAAGTAGCACCAAACGGTTCTACGTTACCAGTTCTTTATTTGAACTTGGCTAACACGCTGCGTCGCGTGTCTTGTTACTGATTTTAGCCAATACTGTGTTGTTGTATTGTTCTGAGTATAAAATATTGTAATTATTGACTGGCCCGATGGCGCAGATGGTAGTGATCCTGTCTTGTGCGCCAATGGTAGTGGTTTCGATTTCCAACCAGGACAAATATTGATATGATGATATATATAATTGTTCTGTGTCTGGGTGTAAAATATATATTTTAAGCAATATATTTGTGATGCCTCTGTTGTCTGATGTCCATAAGACAAGTGCTTGAAGTGACTTATCACAGAATCAGGTCAATGTATGAGATGTGGGAAGCGTGTCGTAAGAAGCGATTAGGGTACCGAAACAGACAGATGGCGGTATACCCATCTGAAACTGTGTAACACAAATAGACAGGGTGGGGGTGGTCAACAGCATTCTCGTTGCAAGGTTGTACTCTGCAGTTGCCACCATGCGAGCCCAGTGCAGCAATTATGGGCGAAAATTCTCCCATCTTGGGGATGCCTATATCCAGCAGATTACTTCCAAAGGCTGATACGATGATAATGATTCTAATTCAGATTGCATTATATAATCTAGTGTCAATGTATATTTTTAATTTTATTTTTTTGTTAGACCAGGTCGACTTACAAACAGACAGACCGTGTGATAGTAAACCTCACTGTAGCTTATTAATGCTTGTAATATCACAAGGATATCACTAACACTTTGCCAACCTTGTGATTTGAGAATATTATACCACATTACCCAGTAAATTCACTACCTCTCTCACTTCCGATAAATTCACTTCTCTCACTTTTTATTGCTGATATTATGAAGATGAAGGTGGTAAAAGTGCAAAGTTAATTTTAAAGTTAGACATTAACGCGAGTAAAACTGCGGGGCGTTACTTGATACATCATAAATGTATCGAATCAGTAACTTCTAGTAATAAGTATTTGCTAATATACATTTTAAATTAAATCAACTCAATATTTTTAGAAAACATTTTCATAAATCACGTTTCTATTTCATTGAAAAAGTAAATTAATTTATCACTCCATAGAAGCATTGATAATTAATTATTCTCAAGAGTTTTTGACTAATTTATATGAATTAGGTTCTCTATGAATAAACTGACATTTAAAATAATTTTAATTGGAACCTTGTTTATATTTCAAATCTATTAATATACAAGACTATATACAATATACTCGTATGTATCAGTGTCATATTAAGTACATGTATTACCTTACTATTATAGTTATCTCATTATCATTGTAGTAGCCGCAGAGTCCACCGCTGAACATAATCCTGCCCACTAAAGGAGAATTCCACCCATAATTGCTACGCTGGGCAGGCCCTGCAACAATCGCAGTGCGCAGATTCATAAAAGGCTGCTGCCGTCACCCTCCTAATGCATTTGAGCTACATTTTTCTAGGTTTCCGAAAGCTCAGAGGTACTATTCTACTCTATCTTTACCCCACAGCACTCTCATCTAGAAAAACAGTGCTTTTGCATATTATTTTACGAAAGAGTAGCAGATTAGCTTTCTTCTAAAGGCTAGGTGGGGGTAACACTCGAGCCCAGATACAATACAGTGTAAAAATAGAGGCAAGTCAAAAAACTACTCTGCAATAACTATATTTTTGAATAGGAAATGTTTTTTAAATTTTTCATTATCTTTGAACTTATAAACGCGAATATTATATTTTGTTTACTAGAACCAAGGAAATTCCGCGTTGTAGAAGCTGAAAGCGATTTCAGATAATGTCAAGGTACAAGTTAGTGAAATTGCGGACGGGGGTGGGCAGCAGCATCCCTGTTGCGAAAGATACGCCTTGAGATTCCTTTCACGCTTGCTTCAATTATAAGCAATCCCTTTCAAGGAGGAATATATCCAGCATTGAACTCTAAATGGCTTAATATTCATTCAAACATACTCAGTTCTAGGCTAAAACACAGGAATATCAGTGATCGCTTAACAAATAAGTCTAAAATTAGATAACAGTTTGTCGACTTTCGCACGTAAACAAACCTCGCTTGCAATGTTTGAGTTATCCGATAATATTTTGATGGTGTTAAATTTAACTGGGGAAATAAGGTCGCCATTTGGATACCAGTTAGTTCATAACAGTACCAGTCGATACCAGTTAGTAGGTAACATCAATCCGACCTTTTGAATAAATTTGCCCCGTCATCTTTATTTTAAAACAAGCAGCGGTTTCACCTTCATTAAGTTGTAGAACTTTCATAATAACCTTGCACCCCACTTTTACCCCTTAAGAAATGATTTTCAAAAATAATATTTTACAACTAAACAGTTATCATTACTATCATTACAATGAATAACCATTATACTGAATTTCATTCGAATAACTTTAAAAACAGTAAAGTTTCATATTAAACTTTGCACCCCCATTTTACCCCAACTTTGTTATGTACTCTCTCCTTTGGAACTCCTGTGCCAAATTGCAAGTTTTTAAACCTTATAGTTTTATAGTTTAGGCCCTGCCCATATATATATATATATTGAATCTGTATCTTGTGATACATAAATATGTATTTATGTACAAGATATTATAATAAGCTATAACGATATAGTTATAATTAATGATAATATTATGTCTTTTAGTTATGCTACGTAAGAGTATATAGTATCTTAAGCTCTCTTTTTTATTTACTCACTTCCCATCCCAAGATAGTCTGGAAGAAACCGCACTATGAGCCATTGTACCGTATTATGTATATATATTTACGTCTTAAATATTTCATATATACACGTTTCTTATATAATCCAGGTGATCAATAAGCTGTTTATTGTATTATTATTTGATCATGTAGCCCTCGAGCCGTATAATTTATTAAATAGTAGGTACCTTCTAATGGTAGTAATTATGATAGTTTTTTTGTATGACCACCTCTGGTATTTACTAATTATGCAAATGGAGCTGTAAGATTTTGGAATGATGACCACGTACGTATTTATTTAACGACATTTTTAAAATCAAAGTCCGAAATGGAATTGAATCTTAACTAGTAATCTTAACTTAGTAATAATTCAATAATAAAAAAACAAAAATTAAGATCCCTGCGTCAAATGGATATGTGAAACACATATGTAATACATAAACCTAAAAGTCACTATATCGACCCTGATAACTCTCTCACTTAAGACAAGTTACAACATCATGTTACATAATCTTTATTTTATCCCTATATTCTTACGAGAAAAGAAATGACGCGAGAAAAACCGCGGAGCAATACTAATTATCAAAAAGTCAATTCCACAACTCATGAGCTGTAAAAACAAACATTATGCCCCGAGTACGAGTATTTAAAATAACAACTTACTGCAATTTGTTCTTTTTGAAAAGAAGTTTGTAGCGTGCTTTACCTGTAAACAAAATAAAATTGCTTTTGTTTAATCATTTGAAATAAAAACTTAAGGTACTGGTAGTTACCGGTAGTTTTATTATGTCCCTTTTCACCAGATGCATTAAGAAGTGTCTGCGGTACCGGAACCAACAGATGGCGATATTTCCATATACAACACCAACTATTATCTCCAATGGAGAAGAACTACTTGTTTTATATTTGGCGTTCACTTATCACCAACCTTATGGAGATTATACATGAAGGAAACTGCTGTCTCTACGACGCCTTGCAGCGCTTTTGAGGACCAATACCAGTAAGTACCAGATGCGGCAGGTCTTACGGATAGACCCATTACTATTATAGACTAGTACCACGTGGACCAAAGTCCATCTTGTCCAGATAGGTACCAGAGCTGTAAAATTGCGACCCATACGTAGTCACAATCGATTACTTTGATCTTCGTTCGAGACTCTGGGATAATCCGATCTCTCTTTCCAAGTTCTCCTAAAGCTGCTGGGTCAACAGGCACTCATGTAGCACTCATGGCACATCCAGCTATCGTGTGCTGGCACCAGAAGTGTTTCATGGCAGAGTAAACCTACCCCACCAATCCGTTAAAGACTACTCGGGCCTACTCAGCGTTAGCATTTGCCTAACGGCACAACAAGACTACAACACCTCGTACTTGCTGTGCTCGAGGTGGAATGGGTAATCCCGGAGACATGGCGCTATTACCAGGCAGACACAACATTGCCCCACCTCTACATCTAACCAAATAATATCACTGCCAAGCTGAACCTCAGTTTCAGAGACACCGCGTGACAGAACTCTGGCAAGAACTGCTACGTGGTCGGGCTAGTCTCTGAGCCCGCAGAACCCAGTAGTTTTGACAGAAAATAAAAACTATGTCTACTCGGATGTAGATAGGGTTTCAACTGTGGAACACAAATGCCTAAAGAGGGTTTGGGTACCAGCGACCCCACATAGAGGCTGCGCTGTACAAAATTCTCCTAAATAAGGAGGCCTATGTCCAACAGTGGACGTTAATGGACTGATATAATGATGATGGTGATGAACCGTTTTTGAAACTGATATTAGCACGTATTTTGGGCAGAAGGCTGTGATCCTATGTTACGTTCAAAAGGTCATGGGTTTGATCTCCTTTATATATTTGTAATACCTTTTTATATTTGTTTTGTGTCATATACGAGTATATGTTAGTAAGTAGTCGTTTTTAAGTATTATATTTGTAATTCGTCTGTTTGCTGATTTCCGTGACATGAATCCTTTAAGCTACTAAGCTAATCTCGGGGTCAGGTCAACGTATGAGAAGTCATGTGAATTTTGTTTTTTTATTTACTATCGTAACTTATGTACTAGCTCAGACTATAAATATGTCTGTCAAGTTCCATAGATATTCAGTTACAGAAAGAAATATGGTGTATGTGTTTGTAAAGAGAATTGCATGTTTGCAATATTAGTTGAAGTTATAACTCGGTCTTTGGAATAAATTGGAGCCGAGTGTCGGTGGAACTACCCTGAGCTCTAAAGCCTCTTATAAGATTACTCAAGTCAGCAACACTTTACAAGCAACCTTTCGACTTTTAAGTGGGAATCACAGTTTTATGAGCGAAACTACTCTTTAATACTTCTCGTAACTATATGATATATCTTTAAGACGAATTATGAGGTCCTTACTCTTTGGAAAGATTAAAGTTTAATATGGCTGGAGTTGATTTATTTCTTCTTTTGATTACATTTTGAAATGAACCTTCTTTTTATATTTTATAGAGTATAAAGTGATAACCACACTCTTTTTATTATACAGTTACAAGCGGTCCGTCCCGGCTTCGCACGTGTATTTACCAATTTATTAATTTCAATGCAAGCACACCATTTTTTACGTCGGATTACAAACCAAAAAAATATACTTAAAAACATACTTAACACACAGAATAAACGCATTTAGCATCATATGAATATTTGTCCTGGGTGGGGATTGAACCCATGAAAACCCTTGGTGCAAAAGAGAGAACCACTACTATCTACGCTATCAGGCCCGTCAGTCTCTCTACACTACGTAATGTTAGTATCATTAGCACCCATGCGAAGCCAGAGCGGGTCGCTAGTTTAATAATAATAGCAACAGATACGAGTATGTTTGTTACACAATCGGCCATACTGATTATATTTTAATCGTAAAATATTGATTACTAGATCGATATGGTGAGAACGATGATGATTGTGACAACAATCGCGTTTTAGTTCAGACATGTTGAAAGAGTGAATGAAAGTACATTGCCTGCACAAATATATAGAGCGGGAGTGAGTGTAAGACTTAAAATAGGACGACCTAGGCAAACATCTTAACCGAGCAAAAGGGAATTAAAGATCAGAAATACCAAATATAAACGAGCTTTTATGAAACAATGGGTAAATGAAAGTAGAGATTCGTAGACTCTACCTATCCCGATGGTTTTCCGCTGGCGTGATGTATGTGTAGGTTAGTGTAAAATCCCGAATTTCTATACATACTGACCGACCCGATGGCGCAGATGGTAGTCTCTTATCTAATGTACTAAAGGTCACGGATTCGATCCCGACCCAGGATAGAGTGTACCCAGTATCTGGGTGTTAAAAATATATGTTTAAGTTTATATTTGTTGTCTGATATCCGTAACACAAGTGGTATAAGCGAGTTATCTTGAGTTAAGGTCAATTTATGTGATGTGGTGTAAATATTATTTTAGAATGTGCCGGTACAACTTAGGATTTTCCTATGCTAGTTACAATGATTTACTTTTATAAAAACATATGTATGTAAATAAACTATTAACATACTAAATAGCAAATTGCCTTATTTTTCTTTTATTATAAAAGTTTCGGCAAAAAAAAGAATGGGAGAGTTTGAGATTATTACACTACTAGCGCCCTCTGTTTTTATTATAAATAATAATAAAAAATACATTCCAACATCTCATATTGACCCGATTCCATGATAAGTTACTTAAATCATTTGTGTTACGGACATTAGACAACAGAAGAATCACAAATATACTTCGTAAATACATATAATTAACACCCAGACGCAGAACAAACATAAATATCATCAAATAAATATTTGTCTGGATCGAATCTGCGACCTTTGGTGCACAAGACAGGATCTACCATCTGCGCCATCGGGCTATTCCTTTATTATTTATGGAAACAATTGATGAGAGATGGAGAGCAGCGTTTGTTGTTTTAATTATATAATCACCTGAGAGGGAGAAATACCAAAAGAAGCTAACGTGTTATTTAGGGAAGCATTTTATGGCGTGCTAAATAGGCGTGTGGCTAGGTTTGTTTATTAGTTTTTTATAGAGTATTTTATACATAACCTAAAACTGAAAAAGATATAAACTATTGAATCCATCTCTCAAGTTGGATAAAACTGTATACATTTAGCGAAAATTGATTAAATACACTCCTTTACACCATATAATTTGAATATCTTAGGAAAGTAATTGAATATCTTAAATACATAGTTATCGCAAAAGAAAATATGTGCGCGAGAATAAAAGTCAAGCGCGTTTTTGCAGCTGTTTGGACACTTTTAATGATATATTGAAAAATAGTTTTTGAACAGTCAAATATATATATATATATATATATATATATATATATATATATAATTTAAAAAATCTATTTCTATAGGGATAATGATAAACTTCTTCACAGAAGTACTGTGATATCAGCAGTGTCATTATATTATTTCTTACATTCTACTTTTAATTTTGTAAGTATCGACTGCCTTCTCCGTATGCCACTGATTGACAAAGATCTTTGTTCTAATTATATGTATAACATATACAATGACGTATATGCCGTTAGTAGCAATAGTTCCTCCCCTTGTATTAGATGTCATAAGAGATGACCGAGGTATCAGCATTGACAAATGGTGGTAAATCCGGAGCAGCGTAGTTTAAGTGTAACAAGGCGGAAATGTAGAGCGGCATTCTGTGGCGAAGTTCTGTGATTGCCACCACGCCTGCCCAGTGTGGAATTAAAGATAAAATTCTCCCTTTCTTGGCCTATCACTATATAGTGTTACTTAAGAAAAGACTAAAGAATATACAGAAAGAAAATCCATAAAACCATTTTCTATTTATTTTTTTTCATCCAAAGATCTGAAAGAGCTCTATGCGATATGACTTTCATTGTACTTTTATTTTCAATTTGAATTTAATTGTTTTTTTTTTTTGTGTTTTACTGGTGTATAACAAAGAGGAATATTATGTTTATTATTATATAATATAATATAAAATAACATTGTTCTGTCTGTTCCTATGTTTCCTTAGATCTTTAAAACAAAGAACTGGATTTTGATGAGGTTTAAATAAATAGTGTGCTTAAGAGTAAGGTTTATATGTATAATACATCATAATACTGATAATTTTATAGTGATGTTGTAAATAAACACTTTTTTGCGCTTACATTGCAACCCGACTAGAAAGATCGAAATAATGTAGGTACTATTAAAAAAGTACATAATAAAAAAGTCCGCTATGATATATGCCTATCTTGTAGGGATAACCCTCAATAACCATTTTTTACACTCGTTGCACCCATGCGCAACCAGGGCGGTTCACTAATAACGAATATATGACAAATTTATAGTATCTATAAAAATCTGAACGTACGCCTCGCCTCACACACGATTGAAACCCGTTTGTTCTATCATAAATGATATGTCCAGAAAGCCTCTATCATCGCTCAGTGATTGTGGAAATATAATGGATAGATAAATCTCGCTCAGCCTCATCAATGTTGTAACCCAATAATGAGTGGTGTTATTTGGGAGCTACTGTGCTATTTAAAAGTATCTCACGTTCCCTATTCATAATAAAATTATTAACGGCATTAAAACGCGTTTTTTTACTTTCATATTTTCTGACTATCTTCAGACTGAAATACAGCAATGAGCATACTGCTGCTTGGCAGTAGAAGTAAGTGAGATACTAATACCATCATATAAATGTTTGTAATGGGTGGGAGAATCGAATCCACGACTCTTGGCGCACAGTATGGGAACATTTCTATCTACACCATCAGGCCTGTCAAACTAAATATGAGAAAAAGATGATATTTAAACTGTTCAGCCAACGAAAAATGGCTTTAAATACATATGTCATCATCCACTGTCGGTACAGTCGTAAAAAGCTGTACCGTCAGAGGACAGTATATCTACTTGAAACAGCGTACCTCAAATTAAACATAACGGAGATGGGCAGCGGTATTCCCGTCGTGAAACTACAATCTGCCCATTTTGGTAGTTATGAGCAAATTTTTCCTCTTCCGTTCGCGTTCCAAGCACACAATTGACAAATTTGAATAAAAAATTGCGTTCAACAATCAAAGCGTGATAGTTCAACTATCACGCTTTGTTCTTAGCAACCCACTTTCTTAAAGACTGATACTCGATCGATCCTCGCATCGGTCCCATGACAAATAACAGCCATAAACCGCCTCTGGGGACAGTTTTACAAATCCCCTTGTTGTAATAGTGTCTATACTTGGATATAAATAGTTTTGCTTTTCAAGCGTATTTAAGAGTTGTTTGTGCCGTGTTTTATTATGGAATGGTGCGCTGATCGTTTGTTTGGATAAGTAGTAATATTTCTTGGGTTAACAACGTTTTTCATCTGAATGTCATAAAAGAGTTTGTTTGATTTAACGCGCCAATGTCAGTAACTACTGGTATAGCATATTACATAGTAATATAAATTAATATTATGCATACTGCCAGTAGACACTCGCAATATCACAAGCAAATCACTAGCGCGTTACCAACCTTGTGACTTGAAGATATTATGTTATCTAGTAAGTTCCTAATTAAAACAGCAATGGAAACACTGCTATTTGGCAGTAAAAATAGGTAAGAGTGAGGTACCAATGCAGACGACCTTTGTATAAGGTCTACCTCGTGTAGTATTTCAGTGCTAGATAGCTATGGAAAATGTTACATAATCGTAAACTATGTATTTTTAAACGAGCGCTTCTTAAACGCTGAAATTTTTAAAAAAATCATGTATTCCTTTTAATAGCCTTGTGTAGTTACGATTCTACCCCCCGGGTACCGGCGGAGTAGAATCGTATTTATTTCTGTACCAGGTGTCGTAAGAGGCGTTTAAGGTAACTTAACCGACAGATTACAGTAAGTGCAGCTTAAATTCAACAAGGTGAAGTTGGGCAGCAGCATACTTAGTCGCGTAGCTGCGCTCTGCTATTGCCACCACTTCAGGCCAGCGCGGCAATTACAAAAATCCTTCTATCTTTCGACCTATGTCCAACAGTGGACTTTCTGTTTTGTAACAGCTGATATAATAATAATGAAGAATATATAATAAATTTCAACCCTTTTTATATCAATTGGTCACTTTTATATATCCAAAATTTTGGTAGCACAATGGTAGTGCAGTCCTTCGGTATGGGAAAGATGCAGGTGCAAGTCTTGCCTGACACCTGAGACAATTGTTATTTTTTCTTGTAAATACCATGATAAAGTTAACACACAAGCTTCACGTTGACCTACAGACGCTAGTATAATCACAAATATATAATTGGCGCGTTGCCAACCCTTGTCACTTGAAGATACTGTGTTACATGACCAGTAATTACAAACACTGGTGTTTTGCGGTAGTAATAGATGAGAGTGAGGTACCAATACAGATCTAATCAAGGTGTCAAAATTTGTTAGCGAAAGTTGTCGAAAAAAATCTAGAATAGCAAAACCGCAACGCAATTTATTGTAGGAACTTCCCTGATCTAGTTTACCCATTCTCCGATAGTTAATTAGAGCTACATAGGTATGTAGTTTTACATTTAGAGTTATTAAAGTTGAAATGGTATGTTATTCGAGCGGCTGCACGGTTGAGTTTGACGAACTTTTGACCGCACGTTTGAAACTTGGCGGGTTTCTTGGTTAACACGATTAAGTGCATATGTGGATAGACTTGAAATTTTTCTTGCGAATTTTATAGCAGAGGACGAAGAAACCGATTAAGATCCCTTGTCACACCGATGTGAAAATCTCGGCATCTGTATATATTAAAAGAGAAACTGGCTAACTGATTGGCATATCAACTGCGTTGAAACTATAAGGGTTAGTAAAGGGAAAGAATTTTCGAAAATTCTACCCCTGGAAGTTAAACGGAGGTGCAAAGTTAGTATAAGTCTTTGCTGTTTTAGAAGTTAAACGAATAAAATATTTTATAAAGGTTTTTTTGAAAGTCATGAGACACGTATAAAATATTATTTAAAACATCATTATTTAAGAGAAAAAAAGGGGGGTGGGGACAAAGTTAATATGTAAATAATAGATATGATTAAAGTTTTACAGCTTAACGCGGGTGAAATCGAGGGGCGCTGTTAGTCCTTATATACTAAGACAGGCTGAAAGCTCAATTTATACGCCAACAGACTTAGCTTTAATTTTTTTACTAGCGGTCTTTACTGACGTCATCCCGGCATGACCCTGTTGATCTCATTACGTTGCGAGTTTTGCTGAGATTGACGTGTTGACAAAAAGTGTTGTTTTGTTCAAGAAAAATAAAAAAAACAAAAGCCTCTACGCTTAGTAAAATAAGTTATTGATTATATACATATAAACTATCACTAGTTTTCTCTTCATCAAAATTATCACTGTGCTTTGAGGAAATTAAGAAAAGAGTCGATCGGTTATTGGTTCCCGAAATTAGCCTTATTAACATTAAAATAATAAACTGACTGCTTCCGACCTGACTCTGTGATAAATCGCTTGTGTTACATTACATAAATACATCAGACAACAGACGAATCAAATATGCTGATTAATCTGTTGTCTATTTTCCGCTTTAAGCTAGTTACCTTCTAGTCAGGTAATCAAGGGAAGAAAAAGCACTTTTCTGGTTATCCATACTAACAGTATAAAGCTAAAGAGTATGTTTGTTTGAACGCGCTAATATAGCGCGAAGCCATTAGTCTGATTTGAAATTTTTTTTCAGTGTTGTATATTTCATTTGTTAGAGTAGATTACAGGTTATATAACATAATTAGAACCATCATTAGCATATTATAAATAATACTAGGTTTGTTCTATAAATAAACGCGGGTGAAACCGCTGGGCGCTTCTTATATAGTTATAAGGATGTATATCCGTATAACTATGTAAAGAAATAATATTTCTTTAATTTTTGAACGACATTGAATGACATTGACAACTGACAAGCGCTAGAGTCTGAGGTCAATGGTCAGTTGAGAGGTTATGGAAAAAATAGCATTGTATTAGATTATTGTGATTTGTTAATTAAGATAGATAAATAAGAATAATTGGTGGAAGAATAGACTTTAATTGTCGTTTCTTCGTTTTCAGGTAAAGTTATAATAATAGGGTAGTTAAATAAGTTATTTGTAAGATTATATAATAATATTTGTAAGAAATTAACGAAATAAATCTTCGTTTTCAGAAGCAACGCATAAGTTTATTTTTAACCTAAAATTAAAGGATAATCGATATAACTATATAAGCCTTGAGGTACCGGCAAAGCCGTAAGGTACAGCAGAGTATAATAGCACCTCCCACTGCACCAGGTGTCGTAAGAGGCGACTAAGGTACCAGAACCAAATAGATCGCGGTATATCCATCCAGAAGAGTGCAGCTCAAATGCACAGGGCGTGGATGGACAGTAGCATCCCCATAGCGAAAGCTACTCTCCGCGATTGCCAGAACGCGGCCGTTGTAGAAAAAAATCGTCTTGAAGGACCTATGTCCAGCAGTGGGCTTTCAATGGCTGGTATGATGATGATATAAGCTATAGTATATTTGTTTTCTAAACTTACTTCTAATGTGTGTAAAAACAGCTTATTAAAAGCAAATTTGTTTCTCAATAACTAGGAGCATTATTTCAAAACTACACTGAAATATTTGCGAATATTATTCTCAGTTTTCGCTAAAATTTATTAACAGCGCTCTTAAAGTATTCTCACAAAGGTTCTATCCTATTTTACACCTAATGAGTTTGAATTTCCGAAAATTCCTTCTTGCGGCTCGTCTATTCTCTGAAAAGGGCCTATTTACCAAATTCGTGCTCTTAGCTTCGAGATTATTGCTGACTAAGTCTACTAAAATCAACTTGTTCTATTTATTTATTCGTGTACGTACTTAGATTACATACATTTTTTATAAGACTAAGTCAACGAGAAGAATACAGTCCGGGTGAAAGTAAATAAACACAGCCAATATACGCTCGTGTCATCATAAGGATATCACTAGCACACTCGCAACCCTGCGTCTTGAAGATATTTACCCAGAAATTTCAATGCCTCTCAGCTTTCAAACCAATGCGAATATTGCTGTTTGGCGGTAGAAATAGGTGAGAGTATAGTACGATTTTAAACGACATTTGCGTTGACGAATAGAGATCGGTTCCTCCCCATTTAATCTCGCCATTAAATTTGCGTAAACTATCGCAAGTCCGTTCACATATCCACTTTCATGTTAACCAAGTTACACGCCAAGTTTCAAACGCCCGTGGGTAGTTTCAAGTTCGTCAAACTCCACCGTGCAGCCGCTCGAATGACACACCATTTCAACTTTAATAACTCGTGTAGGGATTACGTGACGGGCCGTATAATGTATTACATAGTGTATTACATACCTATGTAGTTCTAATTGACTGTCAGGGAATGGGTAAAGTTAGGTCAGTGAAGTTCCTGCAGAAGATTGCGTTGAGGTTTTGCCTGTGTATTCTAGATTGTCTGAAACAACTTATGCTAACAATTTTCGACAACTTAATCATGATATATTGTACCAGCCTGCATATTGGAAACTGTCTGCAAAGTGTTAACATATTTTGAAATTATAACTGATGCATTTGCCGTGAGGTTTCGGTAGTGTACCTCCCAATCCACCAGTTGTCTTAAGAGGCGACTAAGACACCAGAAACGACGGATTGCGGTAACAGCATCCCTGTCGAGAAAGCTCTGCGATTGTCAAAACGCTTACCCAGCGCATCAATTCGGTAAAAACATCCTATTTGGATAGACCTATGTCCTGCAGTGAACTTGTAAAGACTGGTATAATGAACTATATATAATTTTGTATTTTGTATCCACGTCTACTATTTCTAGACTTTGATGTCCAAATTGAAAAATGTACGAGGTAGGGAGAAGTGTTTTTCATTTAACCTACACCTACGGACATCCTACGGGCAATGTGATGATCAGGCAATTCTTGGCCTCTCACCGTTCAATCCAAATCACAACAATAATATCCTTATAGTTACTTTGATTATAGTATACTTTGACGGGCCTAATAATGCGTTTGGTAATTTTACTATCTTGTGCGTCAAGGGTCGATTCCCACCTAGAAAAGTGTTAATTCTGAGTCGGGGAGTTACATATGTATTTAAGTATTATATTTGTGATTTCTCTGTTTTTTAATACTTCTCGTAACACACGTGCTTTTAGCGACTTATCGCGGACTCATATTAATGCATAATATATTGGTTATATTTGTTATTATTGCTATTACTTATGAATATCCAGTGATACCGAGAGTCACCCAAGTAGTCAGCGGAAAAAGACCAAAAAATGTCTATTTTAACGAGTCTTCTAACTGTTTATAAAATAAATTATTTATTTGCTTAAATCTGGAACTTTCCGTGTCGTTTAAATATATTTTCTTCTTAGGGAGAGCAACAGGTGAGTTTCAGAGCTACTTATAAAAACTTTTAAAATTCTACCTGACTTATACCCATTTATCACTACTAGTGAAGTAAGAAACGAGATTTCTGAATATAAAGAGTGACTAACATGGCAAGTGAAAGAGCTATCATTAACATACAATCAGAAGGCAGTTCTCTCATTTAACACTAAAATTGTATATTAAAACTTGTTAACCAGACAGACGCTATCCTGTCTTTACTATATATGTTTAACATTAAAATAATTAGAAAATTAAGAAAATATATATATATTATCTTATCTCTCAAACTTGATCAAACCATACAGTAAGCAAATAATAGATTAAAAATCGGTTTCGTTGTTTAGAAGTTCAACCCGGATATACACGTTTCTACTTTACTCGTGGGGAACTCGGCTTCACTTGCCATCCATTCCTGTTACCATCAAAATTTTGGAATAAAATATACTTTAAAATTTTTAATTATAATTTGATTTTTTATTAGTAAAATATTTTTTGAAATCAATCAAGTAGTTTTTGAGTTTATCTGTTACAAACGCACAATAATATATTTATATATATATATATATATATATATTGTTTTATTTTAACAGATCCATAAAATAAACTCACAGTACATCTATTGTGTCAGTGTTATGTTTAAACCTTGAATGCATATTTTTTACACGCAGATACATAACAAACATACACATCAATGTATAAATATTTGTTTTGGGATTCGAACCTATATCCCTTGGCGTATATATAGAATCACTACTGTCGGCCCTATCAGGCCGAAATTAAAATATTGCCACTCAAAATTGCTTTAGCGTCAATGTATCGGCGGAACAGAATATCTCTCCCGGGAATCCATCATTTTATGCAATTACTTTCAATTCGATATCCAGTACCCATTAAACGATTCACAGAACTTTATATTTAACAAATCCTAGAATTAGGTTTCATAGCATGCATAACATGCTCGGATAATCGTTTTTCTTTTGTTAACTGAACGTTGTTTAAATAATAAATATGTTCACCCTCAACCTTCTATCAAAGGCTCATCTATTTCAACGACCACAAAAATGTATTGAATCATAATATAATTTATTGATTATGAATAAAGTTTTAGACTCTATCAAACAGGAATACTTTGATTTTGCGGCGTGGCGGCTCCAAACTCATTCCGAAACTATTTAATATGAACAAACTTGGGATTTTAGGCTACATTCATGTATTATGGATTGTCAGGATTGCCTGTAATGTTTGTACGGAATTCCTGTTTGATTTGTTGGAAGTTTCTAGATGGAGCCCTGGGCTCCTTTGGGATGAATATGGGATGATCGCTCATATTCGCTCTCAACAATATCGATATTTTTCTCTAACAACTCGTTTATATTAAAAAAAAAGAGATGGTCTGATTTCTCTGTATATTAGGTAGATTCTTATATATTTATTTTTAATTACCGCATTTGTTATGCATTCATTTATTTACTGTATATATGATTAAAGCCTTTATTAGCCACTCCCAACATTAAGAGACGAGAAACTCAAAAGATCTAAAAGATACCGAGGTCTACCCAAATATTAAAAATAATTTAAGGGCGAGAAAGGTCATACTGGAGTTAGAAATACCTTAGCTAGATATTTTAGAAAAACTATCGCATTAACTCTTTTTTTCATATTTTGATATGTTACATTACCAATATTAGGTAGTGGAAACGTGTTTAAACTGATTTTGTCAAATATAAATACAGAAAGGCCTAAAAGTAAGGTCACAGACCAATTAATTTATTAACTGCATTAATTTTTGCCAAACACTATTATCCAGGGCCTAAACTATAAGGGCCAGAAAATTAAAATTTTGCGTAAAATATCTGAAAAATCACCTCCTAAGGAGGTTAAACCGCGTTGCAAAGTTAGTATGTAACTTGTTTGCTGAAAGTTATTCGAATGAATTTGAGTACGAAGGTTCTATATTGAAAGTCATGCAGAAGGTGTAAAGATAAATACCTTAAATAAAAAATCATCCTTTAAGGGGTAAAACGTGAATGCAAAGTTCATATAGAAAATTTCAGATTTTCAAAGTTATTACAATAAAATGTTACACCTATATAAATATATAGGCCTTTCAAATCGTCCAAAAAATTCTATGAGCACAGATTTACTGATAACAAATTTACACATATCGGCCATTTGTGACCCTGACAACTTTCTGTATAAAGTAATTTCAACAAATGAATCATTTAGTGTCCTACTTTGATACTAGTCTACTAGCACTAGGTGGATCTTATAACTAAGCTTTATAGCAGGTTCATTACGCGAGCCACCTGAAAAAAACCTGCAAAAAAACATGATAGTGATAAAGGTTCCAATAATACCTGATGGTATAAGATTAGAACCCATACTGGCGTTGCTTAGCGCCAAACAAACCGTTGTCTCAATAGTAGATGTTTGAGCTATTCGATAGTAGATGTTAGAACAATATAATACTTAAGTACATATTTAACACCAAGGCACAGAACAAACACAAATATTTATCATACAAGTACATATTTGTTTTGGGTAGGATTCGAACGTACGACCTATTGCGCACAATATAAGAAAGGAATGCACCATCGGGTCAGTTACGTAATTAATATAAATTATGTTAAAACATCTGGAGTATGGAATAAATAAAGAAACTTCTTCAATCAAAGTGTTAGGAGGGCGTTTGGAACCGGGGATTAGGCCACCACTCCAGGGTTTTTCTGATGCCGAAGATCTCGCTTGCTTTGCAGCGTGGCAATGTTGCAAGCATTCTGAGGACCTTTGGGTCGGACATATTTTTTTTTGGAATGCATAATTTTTTTACAATATATTAAATTGTAATAATTGAATCATGTTATTAACTTAATAATGTTGAAATAATAATTGTTATATAATACTTAAAGAAAATAAATTTGCATAAATTATTATTGTTGTATTTCGATTTTCTTATTCATTTCTCTCTCTCTTTTTGTATTTTCATTATTTATTCCAGTCTATTTAGTTGATTATTGGTATTGATTCTTTATTAATAGAATTTATTTTAATTAAGACCATGTTAGCAGGCTAGTATTATCCTTTTAAATTGATAGAGTTTTGTTTTGTTTAACTCTTTTCTGTTTCCCCAATACACATACACCAAAAGCGAGCGATATATATTCACGCTTGCTATATTTAATACCTAGCCAGTCCGTAGACTTAATTCCATATGCATTTCTATTTGCAGCCAACCCATTTTCCTGGAGCTTCGTTAGGTATCCCAACAAGTCTAGACTAGTTTTGAATATTTAAGCACACGGTTTGAGGGGAGTAGGGGAGTTCTTGATAAATGGATTAACACCTCTTAATCCTATTTACTTTGGTCACTGAAATGTTAATGGTTTACCCTCATCATCTTACACTACAATATTCTTCAATTCAATTTAATTAAGCATTAACATAGGTAAGCTAAACAATCCAAATTTGGACTAAGCCAATAACCGTGTTAAGCACTGTAATAATATACTTTTGCATGTATAGATACAATTTAGCTAAAGATTGTAGAATCCTGTAGGAGCATTATTGTTTATAGTATTAAAATAGACCTTACAGTTTATTATAATAACAGTCCCAAAAGCACATTAAGCAAACAATAAAGAAGAAAAAATGATTATCAAAGTTAAAGCAAATTATTATTATTGTAAGGTTATTATTTGTAGACCTCTCGCATTAATATAATATACATGGGATAGATCTCTTATAAAAGTCGTCTGCATTTATTTGCGTCTGCATTAGTACCTCACCGATTTCTACCGTAAAATGGCAGTGTTCGCATTGCTGTGTTCCGGTTTGAATGTTGAGTGAGGCAGTGAAATTACTGGGTAAATATGATATAGTATATACAGTTATCAGGATGGGCGATACGTTAGTTATTTTTTTAAGCTGCGGTGACGTTTACCATCAAACTGACCTTATGGTTGTAGGCGGACTTCATGATAAAGAAAAATAATTACCCGCTTTAAACTTAGTTATCCATTACGAAAAAAAAGCATTCGTTACATAGATAAGTGAAAACCAATCCTTTACGAACTTGTAAACGCCTTATGAAATTAGAAGCCGCCATCATGCATTCTTTTTTTTAATTTAAATCTTCCCGAATTCAACGAGACAATAGTCATGTTAGTCCTTAGCTACGACTGCCAGCGTTAACTGACACTTACCATGATTAAATAACCATTGCTGGATAAATATAGAAAAAAACCACTATTCACCTTAAAGTTTTTTTATCCCTTTCAAAAAACCGTTCATTAAATAGATAAGTGAAAATCGAAACGCCTTACAAGGATAGAAGCCGCCATCGTGCATTCTTTTATCAAATAAAAATCTTCCTGAATACAACAAGACAATATTCTTGTCACTCCTTGGCTACGACTGCCAGCGTTGACCGACGACTATTTGATGAATGAATAACCATTGCTGGCTAAACGTTGGGACTTCACCCTCAATTCTAAGAATAAACGGACGATGTAAATGAAAATTAGAATTTGCTCGGTTTGTCACCGTATTTGTGGTTAGGACATTATCCGTAGAATTGGATAATAATAATTGGAGTATATTAATATAAGGTCAGATAGACGTGGCCACAATTGGAGGGACACTATTGTCACAGTATTTGAAATTCCTTACATATACTTTTAGCTATTATTATTATATATTTAGCTATCACCAAGAGATCTTGTTGATTTGTTGATGAAAGATTGAAATATGTACTTGACAGGTCCGATGATGCAGATCGTAGTAATTCTATCTTGTGCGCTAAAGGTGAATTTGATCCCCAAAGAAATAACTATATTTTATAATAAAAATAGTATTTGTTCTGTGTCTGGGTGTTATTTCTATGTATAAAATTAGTAATCTGTTGTCTGATATCCATAACATAAGTGCTTTAAGCTATTTATTTCGGAGTCAGGTCATTTATGAGATTCTGTGTGAATTTATTACAAACGAGTCATTAAGTAAACTTTTCTACTTTATCGATTGCTCCAAACTTTGACAATTGAGTATTTGTAGTTATTTGCCAATAACATAGAATAAATGGCGCTCATTTTTTAGAACAAAAGGAACAGCAGGAAAATTCAACTGGCCTGCTTAGGTCTCGGTAGCACAACGGTTGTGCAGACCCTCAGCATGGGAATGATGCAGGTTTGTATCCCACGTAAAGCTTGAAATAAATTAATTACTTTATCTTTTTTATATAAAAATATCTTATTTAAAAATATAAATAAAATTTTAGATAAAATTTTTTTATAAGGCATGTAGAAGTAAAGACATAAAGAAATATTTCTTGACAACACAAAAAAAACTACAAAAAAAACACAATACCACAAGTAACGTTACAGTGACAGAAGAAAAAAAAGAACGCGAAATAAACCAGAATATATAAAACAAGACGAGGATGACAGTCAATTAGGTGCCTGCCCTAGCATAAACTAGAGCGGCATCGCGTTAGATGCCTAATTACTTTCTACTTTTCAACTACAGTTTACTAACTTTTTACGTTGTTCTTTTGACGTTTCCGCAAGAATACGCAATTTCTCAAGATGACAAAAGACGTGGCAAAATTTGAAGGTTACAATTACTACCTTAACAATTATTCATTTAATTTTATACATTGATGTTCCTATCACGTAGTATCTGGTATCTGTTTATGATAGTTATGTACAGATATATGAGATCTAGTAGCACATATTATAAAACCGTTAAGTTCACCGAAATATAGCAGCTATTATTCATGATCGGACCAGGAAAAACGAATTGCACGAAACAACCTAACTTCCATCTCAGTTGCTCACTTTTACAATTAGTGACAAGGAAAAATAATAACAAGCTTAGGCCTGTCCCGGCTTAATTTAGTGGAAGAGGTTTTTTTTCAGTCAACCTAGGGAATTTACGCCAGGCGCCGTTTTTAAATAATTAAGATGGTCTTAAGCACCAGTTGCGCCGTGTAAGTTGTAGCATCCAGCGACTTTTGTGATTAAACTTCATTTAATTTGGAATCAGATATGAATTAAAACGAGAAATGTGTTTTATCTACAGATAGACCTCACACAAAGATCACCATTGGTTAAAGGTAAAGGTGAATTCACACATCTTATACATACATCTGATTCGGCAGTAAATCACTTAAATCATTTGTGTTACAGGCATCAGAGTATAGAGGAATTACAAATATAATTCAAAAATACATATTTTTAACAATTAGACACTAAACAAATACAAATATCATCATTAAAATATTTGTCCTGGGTGGGGATCAAACCCGCGACCCTTAGGCACATAAAATACGATTACAATGATCTTTATTATCGGGCTCGTCATAAAAAAAAACATGTTTATTGAGAGACTAAGGCTGTTGCATAAATATTTTTTTCATTTTTATTCGTAATTTAAACAGAACGTTAAAAATAAGATTCGTAATTATGTATGTTTGAAACAAATACATTCATAAACTATTGAGCCAATTTCAAAAACTCGTTCGTGAATATAAAATGTAAATATCAGAAAATAATATAGGCTATATTTTATTTCCATATGTTCACTGACTTTAGTGTCAATATTCCATTAAAAGCTAACGTATTTCTAAAAGGACAATCAATCTACAATTAATTTACACATAACATGAAATTACAGAACTTACTCCATAAAATCTTGTATTAAAGACATAATGATTAACAACTTTAAATCACTACGTAATAAAAGTGAGGAAAATTCGCATTTACAAAGACTTTACCAATTTCTATATAAACGTCTTTCGTAGTTCTGAGAGTAGGCTTAAGAACAAGTTATCATCATCATCGTACCGGCCATTGAAAGTCCACTTCTAGACATACGCCTCCCTAAAAAAGGGGGAATCTTGCCCATAATTGCCCTGTACCCACTCAAATAGGCGTAGGAGTTTTAATTACATAATTACCTGTCATCATAATTACTTCTTTCTTTAACTGTATTAATTATTGAATTGAATTACTATTATTAATTATTTATTTTGGGGTACCGGCGGAGTAGAATAATACCTCCCTCTGTACCAGGTGTCAGAGGTGACTGAGGTATCGGGACCGACAGATGGCGGTATAACCATCCGAATCAACGCAACTCAAATACAGGGTGGCGATGGGCAGTATCTCTGTCGCGCTCTGCGATTGCCACTACGCTTGCCCAGCGCGGCAATTTCGGGCAAAATTTCCTCTATACTGGGAAAGCCGATGTCCAACAGTGAACTTTCTATGGCTGATATGATGAATTATTTATTTATCATATTTACATAGCATATATACGTACCGTCAAGTGCAGTGGCGTCCACGAAATGTCTGTGCAGGATGGACAGACGATCTGACTAAAGCCACAGGATCGCGCTGGACACATGCCGTGTTTAACCGGTCCTATTGGAGATTACTTGGAGAAGCCTATATCCAACAATGGACGGCTTATGGCTGATATGATAATGAAGATGATATACGTATTCATATACATAGTTATTAGTGCTATATTATATTTTTTTAATAGGTAAACCTCAAACTACACGACTAATTTCTTACTATTTCCATCCACACGTTGCCTGGAACTGAACGCTCTATGCGGTAATGTCTCGTTACTTTTTTATTTGTATCTGTTGGACTTGTGTACAAGAGGTATTATTATTATTATTTTCAAGCCCACGTATCTCCACTAAAAATAGGGGTTGGTGGTTGAAGGGTGAACATTTAGGTTCGTATGTATATTTAATACCACATTATGAGAATATAAAAAATATATTATTCAAAGAGTAAAAAAGAAATATTGGGTTGTATAGCCCTTATTATTTAGAGGTATAAAAAATAGATATTGGCCGATTTTCAGACTTCCAGATTGTGTATATTACATTTCATAAGAATTGGTCGAGCCGTTTCGGAGGCTATATACTAAATAAATGAGTTCCACAATGAGCGAAATTGGTTGTGTGTCTTACTGCAATTAGTCAAAATATAAAGTTCAGACTGCATTTGACAATCTACTACGTATATATATTTATCTTATATTCTATATTTGAAATAACTAGACTGCTTTAAGAAAACTAATTAATAAAAAAATATAAAAATAAATCTTATCACTTACACCAAGTCCGTTCACAGTTAGTACAGTCGGTCTCTCGGATTCCCTAGTCGATTAAAGTTAGAATTTCTTCCAACGAGTGTTATACTATAGATACTGTTTCCGGTCGTTTATTTCAGGATTATTTAATCGTATTACGTGGCATAAACTTAGCGGTCATTAAAATAATAATAATAAATTCCCATAACATCTCATACATTGAATTGACTCCGTGATAAGTCACTTAAAGCACTTGTGTTACAGAGAAATTATAAATATACTATTTAAATACATAAAATTTACAGAACAAACACAATTCATCATCGTCATTATATCAACCATTAGAAGTCTTCTGCTGGACATAGGCCTCTCCTAAAAAGAAGAAATTTTTACCCATAGTTGCCCCACTGGGCAAACGTGTTTGCAATTGCAGGCCGCAGCTTTCGCGACAGGGATGTTGCTGCCCATCCCCGCCCTGTATTTGAGCTACATTGTTTACTGGTACCTCAGTCGTCTCTTACGACACCTGGTACAAGAGGAGTTACTATTCTACTCTGCCGGTACCTCACGACTATATACTATTCAATTATAAAAACAAATTCCAACAACATCTCACAACTTCGCAGTGGGTATCGGCTAATAACAGTACCTACATTCCTCTGTACCAAGAGTCATTAGAAGAGGAACTGAAAGATGGCGGTATACTCGCCCAATACAGCGGAGCTGCAATGCCACAACGCGGATAAAATTCGTTTAGATTCGATCGATCTGACTGTGAGATAAGTAGCTTGTGTTACGGCTATCAGACAACAGGAATTACAAGTACAATACTGAAATACATATATAGAAGTCCATACACAGAACTGGCACAAATTGTCATCACATAATCATTTGTTCTGGGTGTGACACGACAACGAATACCCATTGAGACCATCAAGGAAGCTAATTATCATCATTATATCAGCTTAGAAAATCCACTGCTGGACATAGACCTTCCCAAGATATGATTTTTGCCCAAAATTGCCGCGCTGGACAAGCATAACACATTACCCCCCTGTATTATTTAAGTCATGCTGTTTCGGATGAATACAACGCCATCTGTCGATTTCAGTACCTCAGTCGCCTCTTACAACACCTGGTGTAGAGGGAGGTACTATTCTGCTCTGACAGAACCCCACGACAAATTAGGAAGGTTATGAATTATTATTTGTGCACAATATGACATTAAAGAGCTGACGCTAATTTCTTAGCTAAAAATGAACACTCAAAAAAATTTGACGTATCTACTAAGGTCTTATAGCATAATAATACTGTAGTCCTCGAATTGGGAGAATGCAAGTTCGAACCTCGACGAAATTCTGTGTTTTTTTCTATTCATTATATAAGTATTCTATCACACTGCATAGCTAGTAAACAGAACAAAAGGTTTTCAAGGAATTAAACAAAAGCATCCGAGTGCATTTGATGTCGAGTTGTAAATCCCGAATTCCAGTGTTTAGCACCAGGACCGGAGTCAGGGTGACGAGGAGGGCGCAATTATTGAACGAAACGGTTAAACAAAAAGAAAACGATGTTTCAACTCTTACATATACATACACCAACTCTTACCTCATATATATTTCTACCACCAATTGCATTGTTATGCTGTTGTATACAGATTTTTCAATTTACTACAATACCATACGCGTGCTTTTGTACGCGAATAAAATGAATACTGTTGAAATAAGAGCATTTTGAAGTATGTATGGTGTGAGTTTGAGAAATAGATTATAGAATAGTGTTATAAGAGATCAATGTTGAGTTGTGACAACAACAGAGAAAGGAATGTTGAGATGGTTTTGATATGTAGAAATGATAGACGAAAATATAATTATTGTGTAAATATATATAGAGGAGAAGTGAATGGAAGAGTTGGTATAGAACAACCTAGGCGAATATATCTTACCTAGGTATAATAGGTTAAATAAAGGCCAGCTCAGAAGTAACAAGAATACACGCGCAAGTATGCAAGGACTAATGCGAGTATGGAAAGCGAGAGAGGTAAGGCAACATCGAAACAAGTGGAGATCCTTAGTCTGTGACGAACCCGATGGGACACAGGCGTGATGTATGTATGTATATGTATGTATACAGGGTCAGAGTGGCCATCAGTAGAAGAGGTGATGGGCTTTATCTATGGGTTATAATCGGACGGGTTGGGATGAAACAAGCGTCTAAAGATGGTGCCTATCTGCTTAGTAAAAAATTTACCGCAATTTTTCATTTCACTTGTTTAACTACTATATGTGGTGAATATTTTGACACTGATTTCTTAAACAATTTTTAAAAATACTGCAATTATTACATATACATAATTACTAGCTGATCTGACCGTTGCTGACCTCTCTTAGCTACATATCTATATTTAATATGAAAAAATATTGCAACTGTAAACTGGGATATAAAAATATCGTACGTCTAAAGTCAGAAGAAACTGTACACGGTAAGAAAAAATATTAAAACAAGTTGAAACTGTGACATGTAATTTTTATAAATAACGATAATCGAATTTTACCCCCAGTTTCTCGTCCTAACTCCGACCCTGTTGAGTTTAATAAACTTTTCAGTAAGTACGGTTGTCATGCACAGAGCATAACTGGTACTCGTATTGAATACTCGGCAAGCGTTCAGCGCCATTTGTTGAATAATAAACTTCACTTCATATTCTAAACTAGCGGCCTTCATTCCTGTTGGGATTTCGTAGAATCTATAAAATAGTCTTTGTTACCACTTTTAGTTAAATAGCCCGTGTTGAACGCATTAAAACAGTTTATCAACCATGTTGCCTAATTAATAAATGATAATAAATTTACGACACATCTCATGTATTGACTCCTGGACTTATCTCTTAAATCATTTGCGTAACGGACAATCTTTAGACAACAGAGGAATCTCAAATTTAATATTTAAAAAACACATTTAACATTCAAACAACAGACACAAATATTCATCAACCACCATACCATCCACCCACTACCATTTCGGCCGCCGGACCCATCAGAATGTATACTTTAATCATGGCTTTGAAAAACATATCATTAGCACCTCATAAATAGAGTGAACCGTACTTGCAATTTAAATAGTTTCCACTGTATACCCCAAACCTTGCTCAAGCAGATAACCATTTCTCCGTAATTTAGACAACTTCACAAGGAAATAGTTTAATTCCAATGCGGCAGTCCAAACCGCCTTCAAAGTGTTTATTGATTCTCGCTCCCATGGATTCTTTAGCAAAGGGATCGATGAACTACCTATGAGGCAGCAAAAGTTAATAGGTAACAACGGTGCATACTTTGATTAATTTAAAATATGTTGCAGAAAATACTTTATATTCCTTCCGTACAAAACACTAAATTCATATAAGATCTAATATTATTCTAAATTTCTAAGTGTAACGTCTTAACCACAAATACTTTGGCAAGCAGTGTAAATCCCGATTTTCATTTACATCGTCCATTTATTCTCAGAATTGAAGGGGAACTCCGCATTGAGGCAGCATTGGTTATTCAATCACAACAAGTGTCGGTCAACGCTGACAGCCGTAGCCAAGAAGTAACAGGAATATATTCTCATTGAATTAAGTACGATTTCAATTTTTTTTTAAAAAAGTAATCAAAATGGCGTTGACCATTTGCGCAATATGAATTATTAATTATTATTATTATTATTTTAATTATTTTTCGTAGACTAGAAAACAAATTCAGCCGAGATTATGTTTTAATTGATCGCAAGACTGCCTTCATTATGAATCTGAACCTATATTTTAAAGATTAATATATTTATTCTATAAAGGACAGATTAAAGTTATAGTTCAATGTTACCCGGATTGACTGTAGTATATTTGTGATAACATTGTTATCTGGCGTCCGTAATGCAAGTGCTTCAAGCGACTTACCATGGAGTCAGGTCAAAGTATGAGATGTTGTGAAAAAAAATTATGTCACATCATATCTCAATCTTTTAAAATTACCAGTTTTTCTCTACCATATTATGCATATATGAAATATATAAACCTTTCTGTTGAATCACTCTATCTATTAAAAAACAAATCAAAATCTGTTGCGTAGTTTTAAAGATCAAAGTATAAATAGGGACAGAAAGACAGTCGCTTGACTTCGCTATATACTATATAGCAACTAAAAAAAATACGGTTTTTTTAATATTTTATTAAACAAATAAATAAAAATTATTTTGCAACACGCATTTTGTCAGTCGTGCCGACTGTCAAACGAATTTCGACTACCGTGCTAGGCAGACGTGGTAGAAATCACAAGGCGTAGCATTGCGATGAAAATGCTGCTATCAAACGCAGCCCTGTTGCATTTAATCTTTACTGTTTGGAGTAATTATACCATCATCTCTGGTTCTGGTACAAGGAGGTATTGCATTTTGATAGTACCCCACGGCAGAGAAGTAGTATTAAAACTGGTATGCAATAAAAACATCTCTGCACAGTCTGTCGCAGTCAATGCATACAATTTTGAAAAACTTTTTTAATATCACAGATATGAAAAAGTACTTAACCAAAAGTATTCTCTAAAATTGCAAGAGTCGCGCTATCTGACCCGACAAATAGAAAAAGTTAACTCTTTGGTGATATTCCATAGACGTCGCCTCAACTTATATATAACTTTTGTTATAAAATGAAGTCAAAGTAAAATAGAATGGGTTTATGGACAATACTTTAGAGAACAACGAAATATAAAGCTAAATAATTAATTGTCCGTGACACTTGTCCGTAATATGTCCTTTTTTCACACATCTCATACATTGACCTGACTCCGTAGTAAGTCGCTTAAAGCACTTGTGTTACGGACATCAGATAATAGAGAAATTACAAATATATTACCTAAATATATATTTTAACACCCAGACACAGAACAAACACAAATATCATCATAGAAATATTAGTCCTGAGTGGGTATTGAACCCACGACCCTTGGCTCATAAGATATGACCATCTGCGCATCGGGCCCGTCAAATTCGCTTGACACAGGTATGCAGTTCTGATTGGTTCTATAATGACGATTAGCTTTGATTGACCATATAGAGCAAATTCTATTCTCTTCTTAAAGTCTAGTAACACGCCTCAGATACCTTTGGTGGGCATGAGCAACGATGATAACTAACCATGAGTTAACTTGTGGGCTGCTTTTTCTTCTATAACGTAAATGGGGTAGAATAGTAACTCCCCCTGTACCAGGTGTCGTAAGAGGCGACTAAAGTACCAGAACCGAAGCGGGGTATCCATCCGAAATAGTTTATAAATGTTATGTTTATTTATATCAAATCAATGGCTTGCAAAATAAATTCCAAGTTTTTAGCTCCAAAAATAGCGATACTTTTCATCCCACCTTTCAACCCCTTACAAGCCTTTTTTTCGAATTAAAATATTAATTAAAATAGCTTATGGCCTTTCTCAGGGTCTAAAGATTGTCTGTGCCAAATTTCATCAAAATCGGTTTAGAGGTTTAAGCGGGATAGCGTAACAGACAGACAGACCTTGTTACTTTTGCTTTTTTAATATTAGTATGGATTATGGAGGCAATATAAGAAGTTTAAATTGGATTTCTTTGTATTTTCAGGTGAATGTGTAACTGGCGTATAAAATTGATATATGTTTTAATATAATAATAAGCGTGATAAATAAAACATTTATATTTCACAGAAGGATAAAGTTTAAATGAATTCATATTCATACGTGAAACCTTAAGATATCCCGAAATTATTTGCACACCAACAATTTAAATAATATGTAAAATACTTCGCAGATCTACCGAAGCGTGTCACATTTCAAGTTCCTGTTCTGAATCCCTTTTGTGAATGACTTAGTTGTTGGCACTTTGAAAAGGAACAACTTCCGGCTAAGTTCGTATCTGGACCCAGAGCCAACAATTGAATAAGTATAGATCAAATCTTGGGTGGTACAGAAATGAATCTTTTGATTATTTGGATAAAGACTTCTATTGTCAACACCAATAATAGTGCCTGTAGTAATAGTGAGTAGAATAATACCTCTCTCTGTACTAAGGTGACTAAGGTACCAAAACCAACAGATGGCGATATATCTAACTGAAACAGCACAGCTTAAATACTGCAGGGTAGGGATGGGTAGCAGTATCCTTGTCACGAAGAAGATTGCCACTACACCTGCCCAGCGCAGCAATTATTGGAATATATCCCCTATAGTCGGGTGGCCTATGTCCAACAGTGGACTTTGTGCGGTTGTCCTATAAAGATCGTTTATGACACCTGGTACAGAGGGAGGTACCCGCTGTACCAGGTGTCTCAATGTAGTACCTTAGTTACCTCTTATGACATCGGTACACGGCGAGGTACTTTTTTTCACAGAGCAAATTAAAATAGTAAGCTTTTATTAAATTTCATTTAATAACTTTTTATGATAAATAAGTCTGAACGCTTTTGACTCCCTCAAAGACCTAATGATTACCTCATCTCCTGACTTGGTAATTAAGCATGACCAAATGACCTGATGACCTGCAACTATACAACCAGGCAGAGTACAATGACCTGGATGATGCCATTGCTCGGATTAATGCTGATTTGACCAACATCACAAACTGGTCATAAAAGTTTGGTGTCTCTGTGAACTCGTCTAAGACTCATCCATTATCTTGGGCAGCAAACGGCAATTATCCAGTTTAAAAAATGTACCTGTATTATTTTTAATAACGTGGTAGTGCCCTACAGCACATGCGTTAAGAATCTTGGCCTATTTATCGACTCTTCCTTAACCTGGGATACACATGTTAATGAAATCAGCAATAAGGTTATTGGAACGCTTCGTGCTCTCATTCAATTAAAACAATTTCTTCCTACCAAAACCAAAATCTTTCTTATTTAATCCTTGGTTTTACCCATAATTGACTATGGTGACGTGTACTGCACTAATATCCCTCAAGAACTCCTTAATAAATTAGATCGTCTATTAAACAACTGTCTTCGTTTCATTTTCGGTTTGCGTAAATACGATCATATTTCCCATTACCATTCTCTTCTCGACTGGCTTCCTATTCGAGAACGTTGCAAAATTCGAGTTCTAACCACACTATTTTCAATACTTTTTAATCCGTACGCACCATCTTACTTAAAGAACAGATTCCAATTCCTATCTTCCTCTCACGTACGTAATCTCCGTTCTTCTAATATTCTCTCGCTCTTTATCAACTCCTTTTCATCACTCTAGTCTTTTGACAAACTCTTTTACAGTGACAGCTATACAACTTTTTTGTTTATTTGTACAAATATGTATGTCACGTTTATCTACTTTGTATATATATTGTCTGCACCAATATATATATATATATATATATTCTATTTCGTGTAATGGTTGACTGGGAGATAATGCCATCTGACATTAAGTCCGCCATTTGTACATTTTGTAACATTTTGTGCAATAAAGGTAAATAAATAAAAATAAATAAATAAGTATCTTATAGTTTATATTGATGAGATGAATTATAAAATTGAATTGTTACACTATTTTCTTTATATAATTAGGCCGATGGCGCTTATGGCAGTGTTTCGTATCTTATGCGTCAAGGGTCGTAGGTTCGATCTCCACCTAGAAAAAACATTTACATGATGAATATTTGTGTATTTATTGTGTCTAAATGGTTTATACTTGTGATATCCCCGTTGCCTGATGTCCCTAACACTAAAAGCGACTTAATTCGGGATTAAGTCTATGTATGAAATTATGTGTGAATAATTATTATTATCTAAAAATCAAATATGCCTATCTATATTTCTCCCCGATCCGAATATAAGCCAGTTAGAATAACAAAACCCTGTTTCCTAGAACATAGTCCAAACTATATCTGGTAGTTCACCACATGTCTCTATTCCAGAAACAGGGTTAAAGAGTTTGAGAAAACAGTACCGCACTTTATCTGGCCTCAGATGTTGGGGCCATAAAATGCCAGCTGTTTCGCTTGTCTCCAGTCGTAAGCGATAGCGATTACCACTTAAGATATTCGAAATATCAAACATAAATTTAAATCTTACCTTAAAATATTATAGTTGTAGATTATAGTGTGATTGCGCATACCTTAAACAAAATCATATGAATTAATATAGGGTTCTGATTAATAAAAATGCTTTTATAATAATAAACGTTAAACATATAACTTATCACGATAATTATCTACTTCTTTTTACGTAATACAGTCTTATTTTACTAAGGTTTTGAGAAAGCTGGATAAAATTAGAAGTTTTCGAGTACCGCTCATCAGCAGTACAATGATACCACTTCCTTTACAAGGTGTTGTAAGAGACCACTGAGGTACTAAAGCCCTACAGTTGGTGATATACCTATTGTCATATTGCACCCTAGCTCAGCAACTTACAGGGGCAACGTAAAAATATTTTTAATAATAAAAAAAAACACTTACATATGAAGTATTAACAAAAGTATTAACATAAAACATTCCATTAAAAATAATAAATTCAGCGGTAAAGGTGATCCATTTCATTTGGTCTTTTAAAATGTAAAACCATTAAGGTCTTGAGAATTCTTAAAAGTTCTAGTAATATTTAAATTTAGTAGACAAATGATAAATAAAATTTTAACTAACCGTACAGTAGTTAAGTTTACCGTGAGGTACCGACAGAGTAGAATAGTAACTTCTACTGGTTTACTACTAGGTGTCGTTAGAGGCGGTTAAAGTACCAAAACCGTCAGATGGCGGTATATCCATCCGAACCAGTGCATCTCAAATGCACAAGACGGGAATAGGCAGCAGTATCCCTGTCGCGAAATCTGCTCTCTGCGATTGCCAATACGTTTGCCCAGCGCGGCAATTCTAGGCAAAAAACCTTTCTTGCAGAGGCCTATGTCCAGCAATGGACGTGCAATGGCTATTATGATAAACATATACATGTTTTTCCTAGTTGGGAATTGAACCCACAACCTTTGGCGTACAAGATACACACAGGCACATATAAGTGCATTTTTTGCTTGTATAAGAAATAAATGCTAAAATGTTAACGCTAAATCTCGTGTCATAAGATTCAGCGATTTAGCTTGTGGTAAATAGTTCGCTAGTGCCTTTCACTTGGTCTAAAGCTGAGCTTAGAGGTTTTATTGGGCGATGTTAGAAAGTCTTAAGGAGGGTTACAGGTTTAGACTCGGCCATTAGAGTCCAGATATACAGGGGCTATTTACTACATTTTCGGGATAAGATATCTGGGAGGACGGCTTAAGTATTTTCCTCTTTATTTTTATTCTAAGCATGCCTGAATATTTTGTCATATTTTTTATGTAGCTCACTAGAGAAATGAGGTCGGCTTTCTCATTTGCCGACCATCTTTTGTCTACGCATTTTTTGCATGTTTCAATTTTTTGCATATTAGCAGTTTACTTAAACAACTTGTATAAAATCATGAATATTTATATATGCAATACAATTAATTATGACGCGGGATAACGGCAGAGTAGAACAGTACCTCCTCTGTACCAGGTGTCGTATGAGTCGACTGCGGTACCGGAACCGTCAGGTGGCGGTATATCCATCCGAAACAGTGTAGCTCAAATGCATAGAGTGGGAATGGGCAGCAGCATCCCCGTCACGATAGCTGCCCTCTGGGATTGCCAACACGCTTGCCCAGCGCGGCTATAATGGATAAAAAAACTCCTTTCTTGGAGAGACTTATGTCCGGCAGTGGAGTGGATGATAAAATAAAGTTATAAATAAATAAAACAAATTTATTCAACAAATAAGTTGAATTTATTTACCTACACAAATAATTTGAGGAGCTGGCAACTTTTTGTAATTAAAATAATATCACTTCTTTTCATACATAAACTTATTACGCTGAAATCATTAAATACATGATGAATTTCGTATTTATTTTTTATTTGACATGAATGTGAATACTCATCTCTTCTGTTAATGATAATTGAATAACTGTTTTTATGTGTTACTTTCTTTTTACTTAAGCATATTTCTATATTTCTCTTTATCTCATCTTATTGTACCATTTTTATTTGTATTTTTATATTTCTTAAGTATAATAGAATGACGTAACAAGATCGTAAGCTTTATATGACCACAGTTCGTCTGCGGTCATATATTTTACATTAACAAATGGACCTCAAGATGACCTCCAACACAGTCGTCTGCAAGGCTAATTTAACCGATTTCTAACCCAAACAACAGTGTACGAACAGAGTAGAATAGTAGTAGTAGTACCAGCTAGAGGTAGAGCTCTGACAAAAATCGTTTGTATGGGTATCTCACGCTCATCTATTTCTACCGCCAAATAGCAGTGTGGTGTGTTTCGGAGAGGCAGTGAAATTACTGTGCAGTAGCATCTCGTCGCGAAAGTTACACTCTACTTTTCCCAATCCGCTTACCCAGGGCGGCAATAATGGGCAAAGTCCTCTCTTTTTAGGGAGACTTATGCCCTGCAATAGACTTCCAATGGCAAACTAACTTGCCAACTCCTACTGTGAAACTACAATAGCTGATATGATGATGTGGTAGTGCAGTAGAATGCTTGAAGAACACGTGTTATTTTAGAAAGGATTATTTTTCACACTCTGACAACTAAACTATGAAAGGAGTAGTGTCAATTCCAATAATAAAAGGCGAAATCAGAGTTGGGCTGCAGTAACTTTGTTGTGAGGCTATACACTGAGCTTGCCTGCGCGCTTGTCCGAATGGTAATTATTGGCAGTGGTCGTCTAAAAATTGTCATCGTTCACTCCTTGAAAGGGAGAATTACACCTATAATTGTAAACTACATATACCGTTTCGCAGGAGCTGTTTCATAATAATAATAAGTATCCTATGTCCTTTCCCAGGGTATACGCTGCATTTTATCAAAATCGGTTGACCAGTTAAGCTGTAATAGCGTAAATAGACATATAAAAAAGGGATACAGACACAATATCGCATTCGTTATTTATGTACATACAGATGTCCTATTTTGTGTGGGGTTCAACATTTGTTTTTTTTTTCTATTTCTGTTTAAAGATGAGTTTAAGTATTATATTTGTAACTGGCTACCCCCGCGACTTCTTAGAGCTTCGTCCGCGTGGAACAACGGTTTTGTTAAGTTACTTCATTGTCCTGTTTTCTGACATCCGCGACACAAGTGCTTTAGTTTTAACAACTTATTTCAGTGTTAGTTCTGTAATGTATGAATATATTATAATTTATACATACATAAAATTAATATTTCCCTTGATGTACCACGCGTTAGCGTTTGTTTTCGTATTTGTTATTGTCAGCAGAAGATTTATATAAAAGAATAAATCTGAAAGCAGCTCGATGCATTAGGAAATTTAATAATAACACATCTCGTTCCTAGATATGACTCTAAAGTAATCACTTAAATCATATTAACCAAGGTTGCGGACGTCAGACAACAGTGAAATCACAAATATAATACTTACATACATCGTTTTAAAATGGAACAAACATAAAAATTCTTAATGTAAATGTTTGTCATCGGCAGAGATCGATCCCACGAACTTTAGCCCATAAGAAAACTACCACCTGCGATAACTATACCGATAAAAGGTACCGGGTAACTGATGTCAAATACCTGGGTAAGTACACCGATTCAAAAACAATATAGTTAAGACAGGACAAAGTAAGAGTTGTTACTAAAAGCATGGATTAACATTTTCTTCTATTTTAGTTGATCTTTAATCTCACTCTTTTGACTGTGCTAGTCGATTTATCTCTGTATTGAATCGGCGATACCGCCATCCCATTACATATTCAGAGAGAACTGCGGAGAATCGATCAGATGTCACCCAGGTACTCGTCCCCACTTTATTACCATAAATTCTCCTTATTTCTCAGAAAAATTCGAAAAAATCCCTTATTAAGTTTGCACAGGATTTTCTAATAATACTTATTTATCATGAATTGGTCATACGGATTTGTAAACAGCAATCACGAGAGGACTTTTTTCAATCAGCAAAGTACCGGCAGAGTAGAATACTTTCTCCTCTGTACCAGGTGTTGGAAGAGGCGACTGAGGTACCGAAACCAACAGAAGCGGTATATCTTACGTAGCTCAAATGGAACAGAGCAGTCGCAAAGCTACACTGTGTTCCATTCGGGCAATTATGGATAAAGTGGACTTTCAATGGCTGTAATGATTATGATGATTGTTTTTTTAATACATCAGGTCGACAAACAAGCTCACAATCCGCGTTATAGTAAGCGTTATTGCACACTATAGACGCTGATTTGACATTGCTAATTGGCGGTAGAAATAGGGAGAGTAAGATACCAATGCAGATAACCTTTTGTGAGGTCTACCTCATGTAATGTTCAATAGCTTCTTGTATCCTTAAATATTTTATCAACTATTTTATTTTATTGATACTGTTATTATAGAAGTGAATTAATTTGTTCTCTCATTAATAGTTTTTTGGCGCACGTGATGTACATAATTATTTAGGTCTGATTTTAAAAACTTGGGTCACATGATTGGAATTCTCGTTCGGATCCCTAATATAAAAAATATATATAAAATAGTCTATATCACCAAGAGATACATAGCCCTCAAACAGTGAATTTATGTAATCGGTCGAGTAGTTTCGGAGTCTAATAATATGTAATCAATCAAATATTTAATCTTCTAATTAGTATCATCATACCAGCCATTGAAAGTCTACTGCTAGACACAGGCCTCTCCAAGAAAAGAAATTTATTTGTGCATAATCTCCACGCTAGATAAGCGTATTGGGAATTGCAGAGCACATCTTTCGCGACGGGGATGCTGCTGCCCGTACCGCTCTGTGCATTTGAGCTACTCTGTTTCGGATCAATACACCGCCATCTGTCTGTTCTGGTACCTTAGTCGCCTCTACGACACCTGGTGTGGCAGGAGGTACTATTCTACTCTGCCGGTACCCCACGACATATATGGATAAACATAGTTGTTAAAACTGATTTAATTACATGAAAGCGTTAAGAGAAAACGCTAAGTCAATTATTCTTAAACGGAAACCTACGTGTTTGCGCGTATCGTGCCATCCAAGTTTATTACTAAAAACAACTGTTTAACAAATTTGTTTGGACCTATTAACGAAGCTAAAACATTATTACATTACCAAAGGACCGAGTTAATTTCATTTCGTCGCGACATCTAACCGGCAAAAAGTTTTGATAGTACAGACCAAGAAAGTAAGTAGAGACAGACTTATTTATAACATGAATTTTAGTTAAATGAATGGTAATTTAAAGTTCTTTGGCTGAGTGGTGAAGTTTCAAAGTTCAATGTTAAAACGAAATCTTCATCACAGCTGCGATTTCAAGAATTGATTTAGTCAAAATTTGGCAGAGAGGAAAGTCGACCGGCCCGACTGCGCAGGTGGTAGACCCCGCATACGACGATATTAATATGAAGATATTTGTGTTTATTCTATGTCTAAGTGTTGAATAATTTCTTAAAGTATTATGTTGTTGATTTCTCTGTAGTCTGAGATCCGTAATATAAGTGTATTAAGCGACAAATATTGGAGTCGGGTCAATGTAAGAGATTTTGTGTGAATTATGAATATTTATAAAAGTATATTTGTCGTAAGGTATAGCAGAGTAGTATAGTACCTATTGTACCAGGCTTCGTAAGAGGTGACTGAGGTACCAGAACCGGCGGTATATTCATCCGGAATAGTGCACTAATGCACAGGGCGGAGATTGGTAATCCCCGTCGCGAATGCTGCGCTCTGCTATTACCAACACGCTTGTCCAGCGCGGCAATTATGGGCAAAGAACCTCCTTTCTTAGAGAGGACTTTCAATGGCTGGTATGATCATAATGATATATATATACATAAAAGAAGAAGAAGCTGACTGACTGACTGATATACTCGTATGCAGTGCCTAATCTATAAGGGTAATAAATGTATTTTTTTAAACGTAAACGTATTGCGCAGCGTTTTAGGAATACTCAAAAAGGGTTTTTAAATAATTACCCCCTAAGGGGGTAAAACGGGGGTGCAAAGTTTGTATGAATCTTTGCTTTTTTTGAAGTTATTCAAATGAAAATCGCTATAAAGCTTTTTCAATGAAAGTTATGATGTCAAAAATGTATAAAATATTTTTTCAAAAATCAACCCTCAAGAGTTGACTTGAATTTAACGTGGTTGAAAACGTGGGGTGATGCTAGTTATTTGATATACAGCTTATTCACTGTTGAAAATAATTCAATATCGTTAATCAAGAAGAACGAAATGAGGTCGCGATCTGTAAAGCTTCAGTGAACAAACAATGATATATTTCTCTTCGTCTACCCTTTTTTATGGTCGAAAGTAGATAATCAATTTTAGTAGAAAAGCCCTTACCAAGGGCTATAACAAGTTACCAATTCAATGTATATGTTGACATAGGACCTGCAAAACGTAGGTCCCTAATTTAATTTCCAGTTGGTTTGGGACCCGTCTCTACCTTTGAGGTCAGTGGGGCCGTACACTTGCTATTGTGGTTTTGGACAAAGTTCATTTAAGGGAAATTAAGTTTGGAAAAGCGGATGGTGATATACTTGTATATTACATTTAATAATTAGAGAGATACAAATATTGTTTGATGACTTCATATTAGTAAAGTTAGTCTATTGATTGTTTAAAATTCTCGAGTTTTAGACTTAGTTACCATACTCCTTCAAATCACTTTTTATAATATAAATATTTGGTTGATCTGAAAATAAGTCGTAGTCTTTTTTAATACCCTTAACATTTAGGTTATCCTTATAATTTATTTAACTTTATTTTTTAGATATTTTTTATTATTTTATGTTCAAAGTTAGAACATCCTTATTCAAACAAACTTTTCATAGACACTTCCATAACGTCAACTTAACAATAACTTTTCTATAAATATAGATAAGCCAATAGGCAGTAGTCGTAAATGCTACACTTTGCGATTGCTATCATGCTTGCCCAGCCAGGTGATTATGGGAAAAAATCCCCTTTTTGTTGGGGAAGTCACCATAGTTTAAAACTAAAATAACCGATGATCGTGATTACCTTATAGGGTTGTAAGAGTAATTTGAACAATAGGTCGTTGAGTGGACTCCTACAAAACTAGTTTGCCGGTTTAAAGCTAGGTTTGCAAAAAAATAATATCAAAATATTTTTATCACGTGGCAAAAAAATAAAACTCACTTATACATTCTCCGCACCGCTAAGTCTAAAGCACTTGTATTACGGCCGACAGACAACAGAGGAATCACAACTTTGTTATTTAAATACATATATTTAACACCCAGATACAGAAAAAACACTAATAAATATCATATTAACAAAATATACATCATTTAAATATTGGTTTTTTGTGGGGCAATCCCCACCCACAACCTTTACTAAAAACATGACAGATACCTACTACAGACTAGAACCTTCAGATAGAAATAATGTTAAAGCTGGTGAAAGAGTAAGGTGAATTTAGTAAAAGAAACATAAATACCTTTAAACATATAGATACAAACATACACATATATTCAAATACATATAAAGGATATAGTTACAGAACAAGGAAAATCAAAGTGACAGATACTCCTTCACCATTCTCTTAAAAATAGAAAGAGAACGAGTAGATCTCTTTTCAAGGGGGAGCAATGTAAAAGTCCATTGCTGAACATAAGCCTCTTTAAGAAAGGAGGTCTTTTGCCCATAATTGCCGCACTGATGAGAGAGAGAGATGAGATGCTACTGCCCATCACCTCTGCATTTAAACGACACAGTTTCGGATGGATATACCGCCATCTGTTTGTTTTGGTATCTTAGTCGCCTTTTACGACCCCTGTTACAGAGGGAGGTACTATTCTACTCTGTCGGTACCTCTCCGCCAGAAAATATGGGATGGACCATTGGTATTATAGTGTACAAAAATTTGATAACTACCTGTCTTCAGACCTTACTATCACGCGGGCTGTATGCTCACAGACCTGGTCGAATAAAACAATATTGGAAAATTCAAGAAAACGTAACTTTTTATAAATGACATAGTAGTACGTAGGTTTAAAATTAATTTATTGGCAAATTGGTTTGATACTTACTTTTTATCGCAAAGTTCGTAATTGAATTATTAATTTTACCTAATTGATTAATGTAGTACCAAAGACCAGTGCCGACAGATTGATGAAAATGAACCTTTTCAATAACTTAAACATAAAGTGACTTTTATCACTATGGAGTCAACAGGGTCATCGGTATTTTATTTACATAGTAAAATACTTTTTTCTTGAAAAGACTATAAATATACTTTATTTATTTGTCAAAACGTAGGGTATCGACAAAGTAGTACCTCCCCTCATACATAGATCTTCTGCAATAGTACACTACTGTCAACTATTTCTACTACTAAATAGCAGTGTTCAAATCGCTGTGTTACGGTTTGGGGGGTAAGAGAAGCATTGAAATTACTGTGTAATGTGACATAATATCAGTCACAAGGTTGGCATTGTGCTAATGATATCCATCTGATATCGTAAACCTAGTGAATTTAAAAAAAGTGGCGTTGTATCCTCCCGTTACAACATAGCACACACATACATACACACACACACACACAGGGTGGAGATGGGCAGCAGAATTCCGGTCGCGAAGCTACGCTCTGCGATTGTCATTACGTATGCCCAGCGAGGCAATTATGAGAAAAAAATCTATATTTGTTGAGAAGGCGTATGTAGCAATGGTGATGGTGATGGTGATGGTGATGATGATACGATACTCACTCAGTGTTATGCAAAAGTTGTCAATTTGATTAATTTATGCTCGGCAAACATTAAACAAACAAGTCGAAGTTCAATTAACATAATCGTAAACATAACTCGGCCCTACAGATTACTTGGACCCTCGAGTTACCCGGTAATTAAATAGTTCCGTAAGATTAATTGGTCGTTAGTCAACTCCTGATTGACTGTTGTTAAACAGTGAGCTTGATTTAGTTCACAGTGTGCGATATTGTTCAGCTACAGGAAATTGCCTGGATAGTGGGTGGTGTTATTTTTGGAGGCGTGTTCCGATTTGTGGAACAAGAATTATTCGAGAATAGCTGGAATATTCCGTAATTTATGTTCCGTAATAGTGTTATATTTAAATATTAATAGTGATTGTAAATTCACATTACATCCTGACTACGAAATAGGTCGCTTAAAACACTTGTGTTACGAACGTCTGACAACTGAAGAATTACAAATATTTCACTTAAATACATATATTTAACACCCAGACGCAGAATAAATACAACTATCATTATATAGCCGTGAGGTACCGGCAGAGAAGAATAGTACCTCTCCCTGTACCAGGTGTCGTAGGAGGCGACTAAGGTACCAGAACCGACAGATGGCGATATATCCATGCAAAAAAATTAGCTCTAAAGTACAGGGCGGGGATGGGCAGCAGCATCCCCATCTTTTTCCGCTTTGCAGCCTGCTCAACGCGGCAATTATGGGCAGCATACTCCCTTTCTTGGGGAGGCCTATGTCTAAAATTAAACTTTTAATGGCTGGTTCAATGATGATAATGATCATTATATATAAATGTTTGTCCTCGGTGGGGATTGAACTCACGACCTTTGCCGCACAAGATAGTATCACTAGCATCTGCGCCATCGTGTTTGTAAGTAATTACCTACATCTTCATCATCTTAGCAGCTTTAAAACGTTCTGCTTGACATAGGCTGTGATAACCGTATACTTGTTTGTCAACTTAATCTTAAGAAGACTTAGTTCTATTATGTATATGAGTTATTTACTTAGCAATTCAAGTTCACATATCTGCTATGAACCCGCTAAGTCTTACATTCAATCGAGTCTATATGTCTCATTCGATGAAGGCACTTTAAGAGAATGAGTTTGGCTATAATTTTTCACAAGTTCGTCCCGTCCTAAAGCATTTCAGATGTACAGACGTTGACGAATTATCTGCATTTATCTCATTCGAGATATCGGCATTCAATGTTCACCATTTTATAAATACAAAATATAGTCGCAGTTTGATTTGATATCTTCTACTTGAATAAGCACATTTGAAGTCCCAAGTTCCAGAATTCGGGTCAAATTTCGCACAATTCCATTTCTTTAATAACTTGCTTTTAATTTTTATGTTTTGAAATAGGTAAAAGTGAGGCACCAATGCAGACGACCTTCGTAAGAGGTTTACCTCTAGATTAACCCGTTTTAGCGTGAATAAGTTACTAATATAAATATAATTTTTCGCATATTTAATATTGCGGGAACACAAGTGCTTTAAGTCACGTAGTCACGAGTCAGGTCGATATATAAAATATTGTGTCATTTTATTACTGTTGTTATTAAACATATTACTCAAACGTGTAAATATAGAAATGAATGAAAAAATTAAGAAATATAATACAAATGTTTCACATAAATGTTTGACCTGGGTGGAGATCGAACCTACGACCTATGGCATACAAGATAATGACACAATTAAATGTGCCGTCGTGCCCGTCAACGAAGAAGGAATAACAGCACGAGGTTCGTCTGGATGGTACTATTATCAACCAAGAATTGCACTGTTCGCATTGCTCTGTTACGGTTTGAAGGGTGAGACAGCCAGTGAATGAAATGAAACTACTGGGTAATTTTACATAATATTTTCAAGTCACTCACTATATATGAGTACTCAAAGGCCTCTTACTATTTATTTCAATATTGCACATGAAAATTTAAAGGTCTTACAATATAAAATAGTAGTGTGATACATGACCTTAATGGGTGTCGCAAAACATACTTTACTAATACTTGCTTGTATATTTGTTTGTGGACCGAATACCTAAATAAAAAAAAATTATGTGTGTGTGTAATTGTGTTCAAACCAATTCTAAAATCTTGTCACAATTATATTTTACCAAATTAATCTTTCATAGTATCCGTAGAACGTCTATTTGCCCCTCGGCATACGTTTCCCTGAGCTGAAAATTTCCTATCTCATTACTTTTAGAAGAAAATACTCAATTTAATTATATTATTTATCCAACAAATTATAGGCCCCGCGGCGGTAAGTAATTTGATACAGTCGCCTGTTACCTCTGTACGACATGGAACTTAATTTCCAATTTATCTTTTCTTCGCAATTAGACGAGTTCATAATTGCTGTCTATCTTATTTATGTTATAATGTAATTTTTTCATACTATGTTTAAAGGTTGTTACAAATATACATGCCGGGTAGTGACAGATAAGAACATTACCTACCTTAAACAAAAGACTAACGAACACTGAAATAATTTTTCAAATCAGACCAGCGGTTCCTAACTGCTATTAGCGCGTTCAAACAAACAAACAAACTCTTCAGGTTAAATATATATGTATAGTTTTTCTTACAAACTTCTTGTAATATTCAGGTGCAACAAACTAAAAAATATACTTTTCCGTGACACGTATTTTTGACCCGATCGAGAAATATCTTAAAATATCTCTTAGACATTCCCAGTAAACTGCGAATATAATTGAAGTACAAAGGGAAAGGGACTCGAAGAGAAAAGGTAAAGAAATAAATGACTCGTTCTTGGACCAAAATAGTTCAGATTACAAAGGGCCATCGGGAAGGGTCCAAGTATCGAGCACTCGATACATCGATAATAACGACGAGGGTCCCACTAACGCATTTTGTGGGATACAGTAAAAAGATAAACCTATATACCTATTTAGATATAGCGATTGTACTGTTTTGTTTCACAAGAATTCGTGAGGGCGCATCGAGGCGACGCCAAATCCAATTTAAGCATCCATTGTGCGTGCGTTCTTTGAATACGCAAGACGTTGCTGTCAAGCGGGCAATGATAATGCCGGTCAGAAATCGCATCGTATTATATTACTTCTAGAGAACTAATATTAAACCTTAGAGACGAGACCCGGTCTTAACTAAGGATCATCGTCATCATAACAGCTGTAAAACGTCCCCTGCTGGACATAGGCCTTCCCAAAAAGCGGGGATTTGCACATGATTGTCGAACTGGACATGCGTGGTGGATATCGCAGAGCATAGCTTCGCGATGAGAATGCTGCTGCTCAGCCCAAGTGGATGTTTTTGCTTGTTAGCTGACGCCATAATAAAATAAAAATGCTAATGTATTGTCGCACATTTAGCCAGATTATTGCGCTTTTATTCCAAACGTTGGCTGAACCCGATGAGATAGAACAAAATCATGTCCTGCATTACACTTTCAAAAGCTCTACAAAAAAGTTTGTGAGTGCATATGTCTACTTCTGAGGGACAGCTCACAATAACAATTTTTTTGGCTCATTGCACTCATGTGAAGCCTGGGCGAGTCGCTAACCGATGCATTTGCAAATATTGCACATATCAAACACGAGCTAAGTTTCCTGTTAAAAGTTTATATTGACTTAATCACTGAAATTACATTAGAAATGTTAATATTGTTGTTCAGATTTCTTATTGTTCTAATTATCTGTGCAACTTTCATATTTGTATCTATATATTTTTATTCTTTTTCATTTAGAACACCAGCGTTATTATGCATTAGAACACCAGCGTTATTATGC
>JACJUM010002842.1:3721502-3741497 GCA_020976665.1 Heortia vitessoides | reverse complement strand
TTATTATGCATTAGAACACCAGCGTTATTATGCATTAGAACACCAGCATTATTATGCATTAGAACACCAGCGTTAAGTTGTAGAACAAACCTAGTATGATTTATGCTACACTGTTATTGGTCTCTACCGTGAAATTATATAGCCTTTAACCTTTCTCGATAACTAGGCTATGTAATACAAAATTCATCTAACCTCAAAGGCCCTATGCTGTTGGTTAGCCAGTCAGCTTCTCTATTTATATATTTTATAGAAATAACTTTAAAAATTAGAGAACTTTCATACTAACCTTGCACCCCCATTTTACATATTTCATGACTATCGATAAAGAATCCTCGTAATTAATTTTATTAAAATTACGCCAAAACCAGCAAAGTTTTGTACTAGCTTCGCATCCCTATTTAACCCCTTTAGGAGATGAAGTTTTATTAAAAAAACCCTTTAAGCAAAATTTCAAGTTTCAAAATTTTATAGCTTTGGCGCTACGTTGATACGTCAGTCACATAAAAAGTAGTAAAGTTAGTGGGGGGTAAAAAATGTGACCTTAAGATGTCACATTTCAAAGAAACAACGATGGACAGTTTGGTGTTGTCTGTCTTCAGTTTCTTGTCTGTTGTGTCGGTTTCTAAAACCATACAAAATATGATCTCTTAAATTTATACAACATTTCATACCTGTGTCAGAGATTCAAGCAATTGTGTTACGGATATGAGACTACAGAGGAATCTCAAATATAGCCCCAAACACAGAATAAACACGAATATTCATCGTATAAATGTTTGTTCCGGTTGTGAATCGAACCGTTAGTGCACAGGAACACTACCATCTGCGCCATCAGGCCTGCCAATATAGAACGTATATACATAAACTCAAGCCTCTTTCTTATTTATCTCTTCTAAACCTCATTACCAAATCAGCGAAGGTCTACTGATGGACATAGGCATAATATAACATAAAACACTGCTACTTATCTAATTAGGGTGGATATAGCGCCATCTATCTGTTACGTTATCTCAGCCGCCTTCTGCGACTCCTAATACATAGAAGGCTACTAATCTACTTTTATCATTTTATGTTAGATCAGATCATGTTTTTCCTTATCCCATTTTGTCAGGTTCCTTCTATATTTACAGATCTCTTTAATCACAGAGTACTGGTTGAGAGTACCACTCGAGACCTTTTCTAAGGCCGACTTCAATTGGGTCAGCGTATGTCGTAATGAAACGTGTCTCTTAACCAATTTATTACTTTTAATATTGTTGGAGAAAAATCCGGTAAATTCCAAGTGGGGTTCTTAGGCTGAGGAGTTCGTTTAAATTTGTATGTTTATAAATAGGTCGTCTGTCACAAGAACTAGGAAGATATTCAGTGTCGGTTTTCTTTTATTTATTTGTGCTTCTTTATCGTATGAAATATTGCACCTTCATCATTATATATCCTATCTTGTGCGCCAAGGGTTCGATTCTCACGCAGACAAATATTTATATGATGATATTTGTGTTTGTTCTGTGTTTCGGTGTCAAATGTATGTATTGAAGTAGTACATTTGTGATTCCCCTGTTGTTTGGCGTCCGTAACACAAGAGCTTTAAGCGACTTACTTTGGAGTAAGGTCAATGTAAGAGGTGTTGTTGCAATTTATTATTATTATTATATTTTGTTTTGGAAATCCTAATACTAGTCAACTCAGACGATATTTTAAGCATATCCAAAAGGGTTGCGCTGTAGATGACGTATGAGTCTGCGCAACACAAGGTCGCTCTTTCTTTATTTTATTGAGGATCTGAGCGGGATCGATGGCGATCACTAGATAGCTCCTCTAAAGCTAGATGTAGGAGCAAGTGGTCATCATTTGGGACCGTTAAGTTGTTTGAAAAATAGGTGAACTGAATAAGCCAAGCCGCACTAGTGCAGTAACTCGAGGGGCAGGGACTGCACGCGTTTACCGGCAAATACGGTATACTGCTTTATGAAATGAATGTGTGTGCAGTGTGAAGTGACTGTGAAGTATCAGTGAGAAGGCGAGGGAGGGAGGCCTATAGAAGTTATTCCAATGGGGGGAAAAACATTTAATCGTCCACTGATGGACATAGACTTTCACAAAAAAATTACCTATAAGCAGACAGGAGTGGTGGAAATAGCTATTTCGGGTGGACATAAGAGGTACGTAGCTGGTACCACATGGCCAATATTGCAGTACATGAATTTTGAAAGTCTTTTTCCTTTTTTTCGCGACCTATATTTTACGCGTGGAAAACTTTGGTTTGAGCAAATTCAAATTATCATGAGCTCTAAGTTTCCATAAAGAGTAATCAATGTTCGTGATGACTTCATAACTTCGTCAAACAAAAGTAAAGCTATCTCGTGGAAACTGTTTTTTTATATAGAAATAGCTTTTGTCATATTTTAAACATATAAATAACCCACATTACGATTGTGTAACATTCATGAAAAATTTCAGATTTTTCATATAGTTAACGTACTGCCCACTCCCACATTCATTTAAAATGCTTTCTGTGAGAATTTTTAGGATACATTTTTGGCATTTTCTTCCCCAGGACAAAAACATCCTCCAAACAGTAATAAACCTACACACTTTCGCATTTGTATCTTTATATATATAATTACGCGACACGGTGTATATCCGGCATGGAATTTTTAACTACAGAACCGAATATAATTATTTTTTGCATACTGTACACAGTTGGATCCAACTTGAGAGATAAGATAGTTTATATCTCAAATCTCACAATTTTTTTATGATAGTACAACGTGTTACGTGGACAGCTACTATATTTATAGTAATTTTTCAGATATATAAACTCTACTGTTGAACATATGCCTTTTCGAGACAGGGAGAATTTAAGTCACCGCGCTAAGTAGGCGTGGTGGCGAGGATACGGCTGCCCATCCTCACTTTGTAGTATTTAAGCTGCGCTCTTTTGAATAGTAATACCGCCATCTATCGGTTCCGGTACCTTAGTCGCCTTTTTTCAAACCTGGTGTTACCTCGCGACTTATTGGTAAGTAAACTAACTTATCTTCAGATTTTTTTGGTTGATATTTGGATTAGGGTAGATGATTGATCGCGTGGTCTTACAATATATAAGCAGTGATACGAGTACGTCTTTCTTAAGCTCTAAATATTTAGCAAATAATTTTATACGTCTTAAGATGCATCAGTAGCTACTATATAAGTATATATATATATTACTGTTGTTGCATTTCTGTTCTGTTCTGCAATATTATATTTTTTTACAAATTCACACTCATACCTTGACCTGACTTCAAGATAAGGAGCTTAAAGCATTTGAGAAACGGATATCAAACAATAGAAGAATAACAAATATATAATAATATAAGTGCGAAAGCTCCGATGTGTCAGGCGCCGCCGCAATCTTGTTCATGCAGTGAAAGTGGAATGAGCTTTTGCATTGATCAGGGTTGGCAACACTCAACTTGACCATATTTGTTTAATGTGGTCAAATGGCATTTACTGTAATTTGCACATGTGGGCAGTGATTGTCTTTAGACAAATATAATCATTATTTTTAACAATTTATCGAAAAATGTAAATAATTTTATGGGGAGCCAAAATATGTCAAAAAGGGCATGACTAACATGTCTGTTTATAGAAGTGTGTTGGTTCCAACACTGACATCTGGTAGTGAATGTTGGGTATGGATATGGTAAAGTTTGATAGTTAAAATATTAGTGAGATCAGAGTTCGATGTGGTATAAATGATGATGTTGTGAAACAATAAATAAAAGAAGAAATATAGAGAATGGATGAAAGTAGAATGACTGCGCAGATATATAGAGCGGAAATGAATAGAAGAGTTAGTATAGGACGACCGAGGCGAACATATCTTAACCAGGTAGAAGAGGTATAAAAAAAGGCCAGGTCGGAAGTACCAAAAATAAACGGGTGTGAAGCGACAGAGGTTTGCTAAGATCGAAACGTCCGTCAGCATAATGAGAATCAAAAGTAAATATACAAGACCAGCTTTTGCCCGCAGTTTCGCCTTAGACCCGCGAAAATAGTACTCTTTTAGGGATGAAAGGTACTATATATCCTACCTTGTGAGATTTCATGACGAAACTCACTTTAACATTAATATTATGACTAGTCTGAGATCGAAATACAGGCATTTTCTGGAATATCCAAAGTAAATTATCTATTACCTGGTAGCGAATTTTAAATCGCTCATAGCCATTTATTGATTTTTTGTCGTAAGAAAACTGCAATTATGTATAAACATTTTAAGAGTCATATATCGCCTATCTCACGGAAATAGTACCTACATTTTATCGCAATGAAAGGTAGCAGGTATCCTTTTCCGTACTTTCAATTATATGTTTGCAAAATTCAAGCAGAGAGTTAAGTAGGTAAAAAAGTAAATACAACACAATGGAACATTTCTCAAAGTCCTCAAAATCTGTAGATCAAATAACTATCTTTGAAATAATTTCAATATATCAAAGAAAGTCAAAGAAGATGCTCAAAGAAGTGGAGTGAAATATGATATTCTAATACGAGGATTTCCATTAAAGAAATCCTTCAAATATTTTAATAGTGCGCAGATTTAAATAGTTTTTGCTCTCAAAGAAATGTTAATTTAAGAACCAAGCTTAAAAAGAAGCCGGATCAACTCGAGGCAGGCGAAGGCTTGCTTAAAGTCAACGTTTAAATGTCTTGTTTTTAATTGAAATATCTGGTGTATTTTCTGTAAACTCTATCTTAAATTACCTCTGAATTCTTATCACGGCTTGAAATGACAGCTCTTAATCAAATATTATTTATTAACTATTAATATATCTTATTGTATATTAGAGATATAAAGACAGTATAAATTTCAAACTGCGCAATGGGCTTTATAGCATGGAGAGCCCTTGGAGATACTTCTTGAATGATAAGAAAATAAATTAAATGAATTAGGTTTATTTTAATGAAGTAAATCCCTGAGTAATATTTAAATAGATAAATGTACCTGATATATGTAAAAGTGGACTAAAGATAACACTTCTGGGCCAAGACTTCCTCAATGTATGGGTACTTTTACATATAATTGCCGCGCTGGGCAGGCGTGATGGCAATTGCAGAGCGTAGCTCCGGGCTTGCACCCACTCCCACCCGGTTGCATTAAAAGAAACAAATAAAAACTAAATAAAAAGGATTTTTAAGATCAAGGTTATGTCATAATATAACATTGGTTGTAAATATTATTTTTATCGTGCAACGCTTGGTAAACGAATTTGAACTGATTAACGTACAAATACGATCATGTGAAAGACCTGAAAAGCTGATTACTGCTGAAATTGCTGCGTATGTAGCTCGTACAGTTACACTCTGCCATTCATTAAAAAGACATGGTGTACCAACTCTCGATTATGAACTATGCTCCAATAATAACTAATAATCTCTTAAATGTCCTTAGGTGCATTGCGACAGTATTTTTTACAGCTGATGGTCTCTTTATGTTGTATTTAAATACATATATCACCGCTGTGTCTCATTGAAATAGGGTGAGACTTTGGATATCCACTTGAAAACTTCTCTCGTTCCCTTCACTCGCATTAGTCTTTCATACACGCTCTTAGTATTCTTGGTACTTCTGACCTGGCCCTTTAATACCTCTTCTACGTGGTTAAGTCACGCTCGCCAAGGCTGTCCTATACCAACTCTTCTTTTTACTTTTTTTATTCTTTCTTCTTCTATGAGGTAGATACTCATAGAAGAAGATACCTCATACAGAGTTATTAAGTACATATCTTATTATCAATATAAGAAAATATGAAAAGGGACAAATTTTTTGAAGAAACAATAAAAAATATAATAAATTTACTACACAAATAATTTCACTTCTCTCCCTAATGTTCTTGACACGCATTAAGAAATCCCATCGCACGATCCACTATATCCCGTGTCTAATCAGATTAATTTTGCTTCCAGGAAAATCCTGGGCTTTGAGTGACATATCAGCTGATAGGCTGTTGCGAGCCAGGATTAGAAGAGGATAAGAAAAAACAGATGCAAGATATATGACCTTCTGTGTGCTTCGGTTGGGCCAAGAAGTTCAACTTGTTAAAAAGTTTGCGATCAGAATATGCACTGTATTAGCAACTTAAAAGGATGGCACTACTAGTGTACATGATGATTTTTCCTTATGTTCTTTTTATGCTGAAAAATCAACGCCAGTTTTACAAGTTTGAAGCAATCGATAAAATAGAAATAGTTTCTTAATAACATCAAAGATTGTAGGCATTAAAAAATGTTTCTGAATAATTTCTTGAAAAGATTCAATTAGTTCTATTATTTCTTTATATCTAATTGCAACGCATTTACTACTCATAATAACATATTTTGTTAACGGCTTTAAAACATGACTAATTTAATTTTTTTTTTTAATTTAGATAAGTTACTGCGATACATAAAATAACATTTTTAAAGTTTGATAAATTCCATTTTGAGCCTTTTTATAATGTATGTATATATGTAATGTAATGCTTGTACATATAGTTACCATGATTCTGTCCGAGTTTATATTAAAATGTATCTCTTCGAACTACCCGAAAATTTGTACAAAAAAGAACTTTTTTGTCAATTACAAACAACAGAAAAAGATTATCCAATTTTATTCAATTGTTCTGAAGTTAGTATTTCGAGGGTTCATTTTACTTCATATAGATTAATTGGCATTATGACATAACAGGTTATTAGGTTAAAAATATACAGAACTTAGGTTGTTACACATGAAGTTGGCGTTTTGTACGGGAGCAATATAAAGTCGATTTTTTTTGTTACATGTTACAAAACTCGCATAGAAGTGATAGTCTATTCTACTGTCTTAAATTATGCTAGTTAAAATTAAGAAATCTATTAAATGTCACACATAAAACAGTCTAGTTTTTTATAAGTATTATATAGTTCGTCGTAAATCGAGCCAACAGAATAGAAAATGCAAGAAAAACTGGGGACTTAACTTAGATATTTTTAGACATTTTTTTGTGAATATTACGAAGTCCGCGAATCAATCCATACTGTCCGCTTGATGGTAAACGTAACTGAAGCCTATAGACGCTCTTGTTTTTACAAATGCCAGTCGCCAAACTTGTGACTTGCAGATATTATGTCACATTACCCAAAAATTTCACTGCCTCCCTCACCCTCCAAACCGGAACACAGGACTGCGAATACTGCTATTTGACGTTAGAAATAGGTGAGAGTGATGTACCAAGAGGTCTATCTCTAGCATTCATTCATGTCGCAGATGGTATTGAACCCTACCCTGGACAAATATTTATACGATAATATTTGTGTTTGTCCTGTGTCTAGGTGTTGAAAAAATGTAAGTATTATATTTGTGATTCTTCTATTGTCTGATGTCCGTGTGTTAAGCTACTTACTACGGAATTAGTCTAATTTATGAGATGTTGTGTAAATATAATGGTTGTTGTTATGTAGCGCTTCAAATGATTGTCTAAAAAACGAAAAACCAAAGCTGCGAAAACAAATGTACTATCATTACACTTCAGAACGCGCATTATTGATGTTAAAAATAATAGTGTCCGCTCACAAGGATGAAAGGGAACACAAGAAAAAATAAACGCTTGGAGTTTTTGCGGGAAGAATCGTTTGTTATGTTTAAATGACGTTTGTAAATATTCTGAGAACAAAGTGAACACCACTTTTGGATTGTTAATACTTAACTATGTGTATAATATACTATCTAATTAGGGGAAGAAAGAGGCAAAATGATAGACACATCATTCTCAACTAACTGGAAGACTAGAATAATAATAATATTCACGCAACATCTCGTACATTGACTGCGTGGTAAGTCGCTTAAAGCATTTGTGTTACGGTCATCAGAGGAATGATAAATGTAATACTTGAATACATATTTACCACCTGAACACAGGACAAATACAAATATTCATCATATAAATATTTGTGCACAGGTTTGCCGCAGAATACAGATTTTGGCCTGATAGGGCAAAACACTAACTTTTGCCCTATCAGGCCCGTAACAGCTGTAATATTAAACAAGAAAAATACACCTATTTTACATGCTTTATATTAGCTTAAGTTGCATGTATGTATATGTGCATATATTTATGTTTGTAATCAACTCATACAAAGTCGGTATTGTCCCATTTTAGATGAAAGTTTATCGAAACTTTGTACGCATATCAAGAATCGTTGTTAATAGATTATTTCGATAATATTACTTTATTTTCCTGATCAGAATCCTCAGGATGAAAGAAAGTCTTCCTGTTTCCTCTGTGTAGGAGCAAGTGGATATACGTTTGTTTAAATTAAAATCGAACTAAAAAGTGAAACTTAAAATATAGTCGAAAAAAACAAAAAAACGCTTTTAATATACATCAAACACATATATATATATATATATAAACATGTGAAAATAATGATGAACAAAAATTACTACTAGCATACTGAACAAGGCGTTGGTTGCGCTGTGCCATATTTTTCGTAGACCTAGTAACCGGCAATGTTCAGAATTCTACAAGTATTTTTGTTCAACATTATTTTCACTCTGATATAAAGAATATTTTTTACTTTCTAGTGTGATACATTTTAAAAGCGTGGGTTTATGTTTCCCACATTGATCACTAACCATCAGGTGACCAAACAGCTTAGCTGATGGTAAGTGATCAATGTCGCTTAAGGACACCTCCAATACAAGAGAAATCACATCGTAAGAGTCGCATAGATTTATTAACTGGAATGCGTTTAGGGTGTAAACAGAAAATACACGTTACAACGTTTCTGAAGCGCTACACCTAAATAAATAAATGGAATCGAAAAGGTTAAAGTTGATTGTAACTTGGCGGCCCAGAGAGAACAATAAACAAACGATTCCATAATTATATTGTTATTGTTGTAATGCGAATACAGAATTGTATTTGTTTTGTGTTCCCTGATATTTCTAGTCAAAGTATTTAAATAAATAATTTGATTAACAAACATTACCAAAAAAGTATGTATTCCGGTTCAGTTGGTCGCTATTGTTCTTTTATTTTAAGAATACGGTGTAAAATTACATCTGCCTTTGTACCAAGTATTGTCATAGGCGGTTGTTGTAACAGAACCGATAGATAGCGCTGTTCATTTACCAACAAGAAACTCGTTTACTCGTTTGACCCTATACTAGTATTTTAAAGCTGAAGAGTTTGTTTGTTTATTTGAATGCTTGAATCTCTGGAACCACTTGTCCTATTCGAAAAATTCTTTGTTAGATAGTCTATTTATCGAGGACGGCTATAAGCTATATTAAATTTAAAAAAATTTAATCTGTTCTAAAATAAATAAATCCTGAAATACCCGTCAAACGCAAAATAGTAATAAATGAAATAATAACATTTATTCTATAGATTATTAAGCAGCTTCTCTGGAACCAAAAAGTGTGGAACTACACTTATTAAAATAATGAAAACCTATATCAATTTAATAATTAATGTGCATAATAAATTGGGATCTCGTCACGATTCCAGAATTATTAGGCCTCATCTGTCATGAGTCTTTCCCACTACCTCCACAACTTTATACCCCTCTAAGATATATCTCCGGATCTCTCCATTCCTGATTATAACAAGAAGTACTACAATAAAGAATCTACAAGCAACTATGTAAGCAGTTAGGCTGACTAAATTGAAAATATCCTTTAAAAACAGTTTTTAGCGATCTTTCAATTAAAGTGTGAGCCTGGTTAGTTTAATGGATGAGGAAATCAAAAAAAATAAGCAAGCGTATCTTTTTGCTATTAATGGACATCTCTTACTTTACCAGGGGTTTTAAAAGGCCGTTATCAACAAATGGCATCCGAAATAGCGTAGATGTAATGCCGCGAGGTACCGGCAGAGTAGAATAGTACCTTCCACTGCCCCAGATGTCGTGAAGGGCTACTAAGGTACTAGAACCGACAGATGGCGGTATATCTATCCGTAACAGTGCAGCTCAATAGCACAGGGCGGGGTTAGGCAGAAGCATCCCCGCCTGCCGCGAAAGCTGCGCTCTCCGATTGCTATCACGCTTGCCCAGCGAGGCGAGCCAAATTATAGGTAACATTCCCCCTTTTTAGGGGAGGCCTATGTCTAGCAGCGGACCACTGCATCTCTCATTATTCAAACTGAAACACAGCAACGCAATCACTGTTATTTAGTGATATTAAAGTCCGCATGTCAAAAATCGCAAAACACTGTTAGCAAATTATGAAATACTCAGAACATTTTCATTTGTACAAATAAAAATAATACAGATCTTGTCAGTGACATATCAAAAAGTAATGACACGCCGCGGTCGATCGAGTGAACAAATCTCCAATTTGTCGACGATATAGGGATGAAATTGCGAATTCGACAAAAGAGGCTCGACTCGATCGAATGGGGAAAGTGAAATAGTTGTACATTTTTGGTCTAACAAAATATGACTTGCAAAGCCGTTGAAGCGAGAACTCGAGTTGTGGTGAAGTTGTAATAACAAATATTCTAAAACGCGGAAAACCTTAAGCTACATTCCATTAGCTGGTGGAAGCTGGCAATGTAAAATTTACCCTGTACCAGGTGTCGTAACAGGTGGCATACGTTCTGGAACCGACAGAAGGCGGTATACATAGCCAACATAGTGTTTAAATGTAACATCAAGAGGATTGGCAGCATTTCCGTTGCAAGCTGCATAGTGCGATTGTAATTAATCAATTATAAATCAGGCAAATAATTGTACATACATACATATATCAGGCCTGTGTCCCGTCGGGGTAGACAGAGACTATAGATCTCCACTTGTTACGATCTTGGCATAGGTACCTCTCTTGCTTCCCATACTCGCATTATGTTCTTGATACTTCTAAATGACTCTTCTTTAATACCTCTTCTACCTAGTTAAGATATGTTCGCGTCGGACAACCTATACCAAAAAATTGTATATATAATTAATTTTAACGGAATATTTTTTTTCGCCTCACAGTTTCATCCGCGTAAATCTCGTTAAGATAAATAATAAAAATAGTCTGAGTTACTCTTAGTACAAGTTCAGTGACAAGTAAAAATCTCGTTAAAATGAGTCCATTTGTCTTAAAGATTAGCCGGAACCATCGGACAGGCAGAATAAAAAATATTTTTGTGTATGTACTTTTACATTTATTTAATGTTTATTTGGAATACGAATATACACTTTAATTGCATTTATAGGTATGTATAGACTAGCGGTTTACCCAAGTTAAATGTAGAACTTTCATTACTTTGTACCCCCTTTGTACCTCATCAAGGGATGATTTTATAAAAAATATTTTACACATGTTTCATGACTTTCAATAAGGAACCTTTATACTGAATTTCATTCGAATAACTTAATAACTAGTAAAGTGTCATACCAGTTCTGAGCCCCGTTTTATACCCTATGGGGGTGAAATTGTAAAAATCCTTTTTTAATGCTTCTTTATAAAAGGAACCCGTGTCTAAATTCTAAGTTACTACCTCTTGTAGTTTAGACCCTACGTTAATATGTCAGTCAGTCATCTTTTCTTTTTATATGTTTAGATATATGCAGGAGACAATACAATACGGTTTGGTGAATTTTCAGGACTCCTTCTGAAGTACGAAAGAACACAAAATCTATTTTTTGGCTACCTAATCAAATAGTGAGGGTGGTGCAACAGTTGCTTAACAAAAACAACTCAAATGTCAAAAATAAAATATACAATTACAATTCTTTTATTATTTTTAAATACGATAATATTAAACTTTTTATTATTTTCTAACATTTATGCATTCACAATTTTTTATGACACTAACATTTTAACGGCTTTTAAAACGCGGTTATTAAACTTTTAACTTTGTAATAAAAATAATATAATAGTAAAAAGACTACAGATTGTAGTTTCTTTATTTTTCCTGCAGTGTACGATAATATTGAGACACAAATGTTGCTTTTTATTTTTTTTTTGTGAAACAAAATGGAAGCGTGTCGTGCTTTACAACGGAAGGCGACATTGTGAATGTGTTTGCTAATAACTCCGTTTTACATGGGTCTAAAACAACGAAAGGTTAAATGTGATATTGCCAGAGCATACATTTGGATTGGCGCTAGTAAAAATCGTGCGATATTTCGTGCTTCGATATCCGGTTGTCGTTTCGATAACCGGTTCCCACCGGATAAAACCCAGATCACATATTTCAATTCCATATTTCTGTTATAGAAAAGCAATATTGCATATAGCACGAGAAAAAAGTCTACATGAGATTTTTATACATTATACTTATATATTACAAATTAAAAATTTAAATATACCAATTTGTTTGATTTTTCTTTTATAACTTTCTATTAATGTAATAGGTTCAATATAAGGTATATATGGAACATTATTAATTTCAGAAACTTACGTGAGGTAGACCATAAACAAAGATATATAGACCATATAGAGTCACACAAAGGTCGTCCGCAGTGGTACCTCACTGACACCTATTTCTACCGCCAAATGGCTGTGTTCCTGTTTTAAGGGTAAGAAAGGCGCTGAATTTACTTCATTAATGAGACATGATATCTTCACGAGACTAACAACTTACTAGTGATATCCTTTTCTATTTTATATTTGTGTGAATTGGCGTATCTAATTTTATGGTGGTGGTGGGGGCGAGTCTCGTCCCTCCGATACCATGGCGATGACGCACTCACTCACGCAGTCGACTCTCTATGTACAACTTTTGAAATCGGTAACATCCTAGTGGGTCCACTCCCCCCCCCCCCCCCCCCCCCCCCCCCTTTCGCTCCTTCTCAGCTCCTATGATTTTCAGGTAAGATAAAATGTTAGTCGCGTAAATAAATGATGTTTATTGTAGTATTGTATAAATAAAACATTGCCGTGATGAATAAAACATTACTTCGCATTTTCCGAGAAACAATATGTGGCTTCTTTTGAAAATCCTCAATAGTTAAGGAAAAAAGTAAACAGAAACACACAAACCCACACACAATACATAAGAGAGTCTAATTTCCTTCAAGAACTAGTTCAAAAATAACTACTTCACGTTGTATGGAGCCATTGCCAACATTTCGGCACTTCGTTAACCGATTTCTGGAAAACCTGTGGTGAATGACATTTCAATATAGTCAGGTCCAGCGTCGATTCTGACACTAAATCGATGTGAAAACCGGAGCACATGCCCGAGTGATGGACCTCGTCTATATTCACGCATACACAATAAAGGCTTTTGTTCTACAAAAACCAACCAACTACCAACTTGTACTGCCCATAATTGCCGCACTGTGCAAGCATGGTAGCAATCGTCAAGCGCAGCATCACGATGGAAATACTGCTGCCCATCCCCGCCCTGATGCATTTAGGCTACTCTATTTCGGGTAGAAATACCGCTACCTGTTGGTTCCGACTTTAACTCTGCCGGTACCTTACCTCTTACCATATAGCAGTTGTAGATCGTTCAATGTTAGATATAGGCCTTAAGGATAAAACGGGCCCTATGGCGCTGATTATAGTAATCCAATCTTGTGGGTCAAATGAAATGGGTTTGATCCCCAACCAGGTCTAACGCTAATATAATAATATTTGTGCTTGTTCTGTGTATTTAAGTATTATAGTCATTATTCCTCGGTTGTCTGATGTCCGTAAGTGCTTTAAGCGATTTACCACGAAGTCAACGTATGAGAGGTCTGTAAAAATTATTGTGTCACATTTACCAGTAATTTCACTGCATACTTCATGCTTCAAGATGGAATAAAGCAATGTAAACAATGAAATAGTTATGTAGTTATACAGAAGAACACTGTGTAGTATTTACGGTGTGAGTTTTAGATATGTAATTATAACATTAGAGAAATTAGTGTCGAGATGGTTTGGATCTGTGGAAAGAATGGATGAAAGAAGAACGCCTGCACAAATATAAAGGGCGAAAGTGAATAGAAGAGTTGGTATACGTGTACAAAAGGACTTACGCGAGTTAAGGAAGCGAGATGTATACCAAGATCGTAACAAGTGGAGATCCATTGCCTCTGCCTACCCCGATGGGACATAGGCTGGATGGGATGCAGATGGGATGTGTGTATGCATAACCAAACTCCTCAACTGGTTAAGTATTCGAATAGTCACGTCACACTGACAGCAGTTTGCCCCAAATCTAATTAAGGGCAGGTGGTCTCACAATTAGCTGAACACTACAATACACCAGCGGCCGGGATGCGCATAAATTACAATACTAAGAAGTGTTTTGTCTATCCCGCTATGACTGTCGTCACTGTTTGTGAATGTCGGCCGACATACATAGACTTAATGTAAGACTCTAGTTTCAGTCGTATTTGTAAGATTAATTTAATTCATAATAAAACGGCTCTTCAATGCTTTATGTTAGAGACATTTTAATTCTACGTTTCATTACCTTACGGCAATAGATGCCGTGAGGTACCGGGAAAGTAGAATAGTACCTACCATTGCACCAGGCGCGATCCGAAACAGTCAGGTCGGGCAGCAGAATCCCTGTTGCGAAAGCTGTGCTCTACAATTGCCAAAACGTTTGCTCAGCGCGGTAATTATGGGAAAAACACCTCCTTTCTTGGAACGGCCTTTGTCCAGCAGAGGTCTTCTAATGGCTGGTATGATGATGATGAATGAATCGTTCTCAAGGGTGACAGAAGTAATTGACTCGCCTGATGGCGCAGATGTTAGTGATTTTATCTTCTGCGCCAAGGTTTTAATTCCCACTCAGAGTAAATATTTATATGATGATATATATATGATGATGATACTCATTTGTTCCGTGTCTGGGTATTGTCTAACGTCCGACGTCCATATGAGATATTGTGGGAAATAATGCCAGAATGTGTGACGTATATAGCTACTAGTTGAACAAGTTCGAAATTTAAATTTAAATTTTGAATATTAGAACTTCTACCGATGAAGGTGCTATCTGGCAAGGCTATGATGGCTTTTTTGTTCAAATCTATGATAAAATCGCTAGCAGGTGGTACTTTCCAACCATCTCTATTCAGATTGCGGTCTATTAAAATAGAGTATACAAGCACTTAAAAGCCGTTAGAAAGTAAATTTTTTATTGCCCAGGGTTATTGGATCGGCCAGATGCTTGCGGTAGAGGGTTGCTTCCTCTCTTGCTTTCGAGGCACTCGGAGGAAGTAATTTCTGCTAAAGAGTGAGTTAAGTCTTCAAGTTTATACTAGATAAAAAAGAAAGATGATAAACGCGACTAATCAAAAATGTGTTAAGTAAAAAAATAATAACTTTAAAAGCAAGTTTATGGATAAAAAATATAAAATTAAAATGTCAGTACATAGCTTGTTAAGTCTTTGTCAAGATTCCTTATGCCTTAGAATATTAGTTTGTTACCGGAAGAGAAGAATAGTACTACCCTCTGTACCATGTGTCGTAAGAGGCGACTGAGATAGCGGAACCGACAGATGGCGTAATATCCACCCGAAACGGCATAGCACAAAACAACAGAGCGGGACGCTCTGCTATTGGCATCACGCTTGCCCAGCGCGACAATTTGATCAGGAATAACAAGTTTAAATTAATTTTGTGTTTACAATGGGATTGGATTGAATTGCTTTAACCACTAGCTTTAAGACAATAGTTTGTAGGCGCCTACGCCGGTGAAGGGTTTATTAGCACCAACTAGGTGGTGTTAAACTTTATCACCACCAGCTTTTTTGACAGGTTCCTTTCTGGTGGGTTGCGTAATGTTTTAATTTTAAGACTCGCCTGGTGCCGGTAGACTAGTATAAGGAAGGCCTAATGAAATTATCTGTGTTAGATGACTTTTATGATCCCTTGGGTCATCAGGGTCACCTGTATTATATGTAAGCATGCTTATAATCACTTTTCACTTCTCTTCACGTTATTATTATTACTTACATTATTATTAGTCTATTGACAATTTAAAAGTGCTTGTAATGTGCCAACTTGAACAAAGTATATTTAACTTTGACTGAAATAATGTTTATCTCATGCAATAGAGTAGTTATTGACTATTAAAAGGAATTAATATTGTTTGTGAATATGTTTAAGGTAGTAAAATATTTAGAACAGCTGCAGTCTTATAAGATGAAAATACCTTAATCTTTAGTGTTTATGAACGTTCAACAGCAGTTCCGCTCCAATAACACTAAAATATGACAAGAAAGTTGATATAGCAAAAGTGTGTATATGTGAGTATGTGTAAATAAGATTGAAGTAAATCTATAGATTTTCCGTATCGTTATAATTACATTATTGAGTGTTTTTTGGCAATGAATAAGGTAGCCGCGGCAAACCTAAAGTAGGTCGTTACATTTTATTGGGTATAAAACAACAATTGGTAACAACAGCAAAAGTATTAGGTAATTAAAAATACCTAGGGTATCTGAACAGCACCTCGGAAGATAAATAACTTCACGCTGGTAGAAACTCATAAAACTGTCGCAAACCCAATTTTAAGTTATTTCAGCAGAAAATTATAGGGGTTCATCAAATATTAACATAAGACAAAGTTCTTGTCGGGCACTGACATTTTGTAAAATAAAACTTTCTAATGGATTTATAGACATGTTATAATCGTCGTCAATTTTCCGTTGTTACTCAAGTTGCCAGTTAGTAACTTACAACTTGAGTACGATTACTCAACGATATTGAAACGATTTAATAATAAAATACATCTCATACATTGACCTGACTCCGAGCTAATTTGCCTTAAACATTTGTGTTACGGACATCAGACAACAGGGGAATCATAAATATAATACTTGAATACATATTTTAACAGGCAGACCCAAAACGAACACGAATATCATATAAATGTTGTACTGGGTGCGTGTTGAACCCACGTCCGTTGGCGCATAAGACCAGATTAATACCGTCTGCGCTATCAGGTCTGTTTGCTGCTTCTCGACCAATATTATAATATTATGTTCCCTCGAGAAATTTTAAGCCCTTGCATTCGTATCGTTGCTGAGAAAATAAACATTAAACCAAAGATAAAAGCCGTGTGGTACCGGCAGAATAGAAAAGTATCTCCACCTGTGACTTGAAGATATTTTGTCAAATTAAACAGTAATTTCACTGCATCTCACCCTTTAAACTAGAACACAGCAATACGAAAAATGCTGTTTGGCGGTAGAATATTGTGAGTGAGGTACCATCGCAGATGACCTTTGTGACGTCTACCTTTAGTGAACATGTAATTATTTTATGTACTCAAATTTTCAAGAAACAGTTCAAAATACTTAGTAACAACATATTGATTTAAATTTTATTTCAAACAAAACAAGTGGAACGCGTATTTAAAATGTATCTTTTTAAAAATCGTCTTTAAAATGCGAGTCACGTCGCAAACACAGAATAAAACTAAAAAAAGAACAACACAGAATGTCTTCAATAAAATCACAAAAGAATAGAAAAGAATACACGCTCCAGGACAACGTTTGATAATAGTAATGAAATTAGACTTTATAGCTTATGCTTTACAGTCGACTTTACAACTTCGTGCACATTTAAATTCACAGCGAGCGAACAGACGGTTGGGTTCAGATACCAGTCTTATCTAACGTTCAATTTATACCTACAGTTGTTTAGTAAACTGCCAAGTTCTGATACCGATACTGATTTCTATTCAAATGTGGTATCGATGTATGTTTTAGACCTTCGTAAATAAGGGAAGCATGAAACATATTTTTGCAAGAATTTCAGTTTTCATAAGAACAATGAATAACTTGGTACAACTCTAAAAGAAACGAAAAGGAAAATTTACGAATAGAGCTTATGGAAACTATTTTTTAACAACATTTTATTTGAGTTTCATCATTCTTGCGAAACAGTGAAATAATCATTACATAATGTAAAATCAAAGTCTCTTCCCGCTGTCTGTTTGTCCCTTTATATGCTTTGATATTTATAACCACGCACCGGATTTTGATGCGTTTATTTTTAATAGATAGAATGATTCCAGAAGAAGGTTCATATGTAAAATACATGCATAATATTATATATAAACATCGATAAAATTATCTAATGTGATGTCGTAAATAAACACATTTTCTTGTGATTTGATATACCTAAGAGATGGACATATGCAATCGCAGATGTTTTGATACACCTTTTAAAGTGTACAATAGCGTTTGCAATGTAAGCGCAAAAATGTGTTTATTTACATCATAGGGATTTTTATAAAATTATTAATGTTTTTCGACTATATTGCGCATGTATGATATATACTAATCTTAAAATTTTAATTTAATTTCTTTAATTTCTTCGTCTTAAATAACTCTATCTATTAAAAAAACAAAGTAAAATCCGCTACGTTGTTCCAAAGATACATAGGACTGAAAGACAACGGGAAGTGACTTTGAAACTATGTAGTGATATATATATTATATTTTAACCTACTTGTCTTAGAGTCAGGTCGACATATAAGATGTTGCGTGAATTTTTACATGTATTACCTCATAAGATTAAATCTATATTAACTACTGGAGCGACAAATTTGGATCCCTGTATAAACAAATTTCGTGAAATTATGAACGTGAACTTTATACATAATGACACATAGGAAGCAAGGTTCACGCGACCACTTATATTACAATAGAGACAAAAATAGCACTTATATTTAACACCCAGACACAGAACAAACATACATGTTCAAGACAAATGTTTGTCCTGGATATCGAACCGACGTCCCTTGGAGCATGAGACAGAAATACTACCAAATGCGCCTTTGGGCCCGTCAAATTAGAATGGCAAAGTATGTAGAAGAAACATAATAATAAATTGGAAGCACTTGTTTAATAGTGAGGTCTTCAAGGTTTGCTGTACGTGTTCCGCTCGCCTTTTGTTTGCAACCGCCCGGAATATAATGGAAGAGAAAGCAATTGCTTCGTTAAGTTAGTTTTCAGCAGCATAAGCGGCAGAAATGACGTTTGCATACTAAAAATTTAAATTTGAACATGCACAGTTTTCCGCTTTGTTAAATTTTCATGAGACGTCAAAAGGGCGGGCCCGATAGTGCAGATGGTAGTGATCTTTTCTTGTGCCCCAACGGTCGTGGCTTCGGTTTCCTTCCACGGACAAACATTTATATGATGATATTTATGTTTATTTTGTATCTGGGTGTTAAATATATGTATTTAAGTAGTTATGTAGTAGTAATATTTATGATTCCTCTGTCAGACAGACAGATATCCGCAACACAAATGCTGTAAGCGACTTAACGATTAATCGGGCTATTTTTAAATTAAGATATCGTAGAACATTTGGCCAAAAAAGTAAAGATCTGAATGCCTAAATTTTGTGTCAGAACCGAAACAAATAACAATCAATTTTTTTTTAGGTTAATTGACGCAGTCTAATATAAAATATGTTTCAGTATGTACAGATATGTGAAAGTATATATAGTAGTATCAGTCAGTATATTGGACGTGATACAATTTCTGCGTAATTGTAAACTTATAATTAAACTAAACTCTTAACCAATAAGTCCAATGGTAAGAGACCAAGTTTCACTGCCATAAGTCATCACTGGTAACACACATTGGTCGAAAACTTTCGACTTCAAGCACTGGAGTATGTTATAAGTTGCACATTACAGTAGGGTAATCGAAACATCAAATTAAAAAAGACTTAGTTAAATAAATTATCTAATAAAGTTAAATAAACTGCATTTTAAAGCCGTTAAAGAGTAGATTTGTAGACATTAGAGGAGTAGATTTGTACATTGCTAGACATAAGGCTCCCCAAAAAAGGGGAATAGAAATATTGCCCATAATTACCGCGCTGGGCCAGCGTTTGAAGTTTACGAAAGGGTGTGAAATTAATCGGTAATGTGACATAATATCTTCATGTCCCATAAGTGGTAATGCGCTAGTGATATCCTTCTGATAATACCAGAATCTATAGGCTGCGGTGACTTTTAGTGTCGAAGCTACGATTATTGGCAAAACGCCTGCCCAGCGCGGAAGTTATGGTCAAAATTCTCCCCTTCTTAG
>JACJUM010002842.1:3670115-3721492 GCA_020976665.1 Heortia vitessoides | reverse complement strand
CGGCGTATTATTTTACTTTTGATATTTGTGTAGACGTTTCGGATATTTGTCAAAATTTATATAGCGTTTAAAGCCGTTAAAAGAATAGTTTTATTTTTGAAATTAATATTATTGTTAGTTCAAACGTGTTCTTGACCAAATCAGTGCCAAACTCAAGAACACTGGAGTTTGATAATATCTCGACTACCGCTGCGTAGTTTGCTCCAGTTCCCTCAGTTAGAACGTGATCAGATATTGTAAATATTGTTTGTTCTGATGATATATAGCATTCGCTACCTAAATATGATTTAGAGTACCAATAAATTAGATAAAGATCCCACGTTCTCTTGATTTAATGGTTGCTTAAATAAACACGAGTTGTAATTCCGAAAATATTTATGTTGGCCATCCGAAATATGTCTTGGGTTATGATTTTGTTTAGGCATTGAGGGATATGATGGCGCATTTGGTGGTTTTCCTGTCTCACGTGCAAGTGGTCGTTCCCCGTTCGGGTTCGATCCCCAGGACTAATATTTATTTGATAAGCATTTGTTTGTACTGTGTTTTATTGCAAGAATATGTATTTAAGTATTATATTTGTTTTATCTCTGTTGTATGATATCTAAAATATTTCTCTACATCGAACCGGAATGTATAATAAAAAACGTAAAAGAAAAAAATAAACCACGTTTTAAGCCGTTAAAAATAGTTTTATTAAAAGTACATACATTCTATTTCCAATAACGAGGTAATCATTGAAACTAACATAAAATCTGAGTAAACGATCCCGTTTGAATTTGGAATGCAAATCGCGAGTACAGCCAACGGATCCGAGGCAGTTACTGGAAAATAGCGAGTTTGCGCTGGCATCGGGCAAGGTTGTATATCCAACAAAAGTTATTGATATTTATCGGTGTTCTACCGTCGTGATGCTTTATGCAGCCATTTTATAAGGGATTTGTTTTAGTTTTGGATTCTCTTAGACAATAAATAAAACATGTGGAATTTTGAACAAAGTTTTAGATTTTGATTGCATTGATCAGCATTGACGATCTTGATCATTTTGTATTTATAAACACACAGAACAAGCATCAATAAAATCATATAAATGCTTGTCCTTGGTGAGGATCGAACCTAAGACCTAAGCGCACAAGATATGTTGTATTGGGCCCGTCAAATGTTACAAAATACACAGAATAATCTAGCACACAAAAAAGTTAGGTCTGAGTGTGATACCCAGACAGCAAATCATCGATAGTCTGCTATCGTTTCAAGAATGAAGACATTGTATGTTAACAACTATTTGTAACAAAACATTAAAGTATTGAATCATTCTGTACCAGCTATTAAGGTAATTTATATTTTGCCTATATACAGATACATTTTGTTGAATTATCATCATCATTACAGCCATTAGAAGTCCACTGCTGGACATAGACCTCCCCAAGAAAGGGGGAATTTGCCCCTAACTGCCGCGCTGAGCAAGCGTGGTGGCTATCGCAGAGCGTAACTTTCACGACAGCGATGCTGCTGCCCATCCCAACCCTGTGCATCAGAGTTACACTGTTTCGGATGGGTATACCGCCATCTGTCGGTTCTGGTACCTTAGTCGCCTCTTACGACACCTAGGATGGTTAGGAGAGGTATTACTCTGCCCTGCAGGCAGAGTTGAATTATATTTTATGATTTTATCATATATTTCAGCGCATACATGCTTTATATTTATATGGGAGGTACTGTAACTACTCTGCTAGTACCATGGGACCTAATAAGGCACTTTCAATTGTTTTTCAATTGTTGTATGTTATGTGTATCAATTTACTTAAAATTGACGTGTAGAGGTTACAGCCGTTCGATTAAAAACATAATTTAAAAAATCGTTTTTCTCCGAAATATCAAATAAAATAAATCCAAAAAAAACAGTCGAATTGAGAACCTCCCCTTGTTAAAATTTGGTTATAAGATAATAAATCTAAGATATCACTTAAGTCTTACTTTCTTAATCACCATTAATTAATTATTATGAAACTTTGTTCCATTCCCTTAGTCCAAGTCGACAAAGAAGAAACATACAGTCTGCGTAGATAGTAAGCGTCATATATCACAAGGATATCACAAGCACTTCACCAATCGTGTGACTTGAAAATATTATCACATATACTTTTTATCACATTTATAATCACATTTTTACTGGTTCTCTTTTCCTTCAAATCAGAACAGCAACGCGAACGCTGCTATAGTGAAGAGTGAGGTAAGCGGACGACCTTTGTATGAGGTCTACCTCAATTTCAATTAAAATTAAACTTTATGTCATCTTCATAACAGACATTTTAGAGTGCCGCCACGAATCGCAAATGCTTTACACTCAGAAATACTCAACTCACTAAACTTTACAGATGTTCAAAAGGTTTGAATGCAAGGTTTGAGGTGGGATTCCGCCTCAAACATTATCATAAAATTTGCTTACAAATGTACTACTATCAAAGGGCGCCACCATAATGAATACTGAAGCGATCGTTACGTTGAATTTTAAATGTTAACTGCTACCACTTAGGGATCAAATCGCATCTTTCCGTTTTGGATTATCTCTTTAACGTAGGTACATGTAGCCGGTTGATTACGTTTACGAATAATACTATAAAACTGCTTTTTGTGTAAATTTAATACGTTGTTTTAAAGTGTACCTAAGTACTACTCCTCGTTGTAATAAAATAAATGCGTACATTATCTTATACATTGACAAGACTCCAAGATAAGTAGCTTAAAATACTTGTGTTAACATTGACGTCAAACAACATAAGAGTCACAAATATAAATCTAAAATAGACATTTAGTAAACATAAATATTTGTGTGGCGCTCGGAAATACACTACTTGGCACACAAAGATTGTGAAACCATTTACCAACAGTCGATGATTTAATGAACTGGTCGCCTACAGACCGGTGCGGAACGGAATTACTAAATATTCTGTTGGTTTCAGAACAAGATAGAAATACCATAGAATGCGCCATCAGGCCCCTCAAAGTTGTGTCAAAAGAGGCAACTGAGGTAATAGACCTGACAAATGGTGGTACAGTAGAATCTCGATTATCCGAACATCGATTATCCGAACATCCGATTATCCGGACTCATTAGTCTCAGCTCTAATTATCAATTTTAAAATATTTTGTCGGCGCGACGAGACATGTTACGACAAGTTTCAACACCTCCGACCGTGTACTACCGCTCTCGATTGTTTGCGGGATAATGTTTGTTATTGTTTCAGTTGCTTTGATAGCGTTCAACTGCATTGTTTGTATACGTTTTATTTTGGAAATTTAAAATGTCGAAGCGAAAAAGAGTAGTGTTGTCTCTTAAAGACAAGGTGAATATAATTGAGAGTTTAAAAAATGGTGAAACTGGCAGTAAGTTGGCACAAGTATATGGTCTAGGAACTTCTACCATATCCGAGATTAAAAAGAATTCTGATTCTATAATGAAATTCACCTACGCGCTTGAGAAAGAAGAAGTGTGGCTAAACTGCGATAGTGAAGACCCTGGATTCCAAATATTAACTGATGAAGAAATTATTAAGGATTTGAACAGTTACGAGAGAGAAGATGAAGAAGAGACTGAAACTGGGGATGTATCTCACGTACCATCTCATGCAGAAGGTTTTGAAGCTCTGGATGTTGCTTTTAAGTGGTTTGAAAGACAGGATGAATCGGATCCCATACAGTTGTTACAATTGAAGCGCATCAGGGACTTGGCAGCAATGAAAAGATGTGATTCATTACGCCAAAGATCAATAAAAAGTTATTTCCAACCAACATCTTAAATTACATAAGTAATTATTATGTTACATATTCATTTTCTATCCTTATGGCTCATTTTTTATATATCGTAGTACTCGTATATACGATGCATGTAAAGCCCATTACATATCTAATAAAAAATGATACAATTTAAATATTGTTTGATTTGTTTTGATTCGATTTTCGATTATACGGATTATCCCTGGTTTTATTTGATCCGGATAATCGGGATTCTACTGTATCTCCATCCGAAATAGTGTCATAAGTCCGGATTGGACCACAGCAAACTCGACGCTAAGCTACGTCTTGCGATGAACACCACGCCTATCTATACAGCGTGATAATTATGGTAAAAGTTTGACATTTATTGAGGAAGCCTGCTTGCCCTGACGCCATTTGCTACGATCTTGGTACACATCTCTCGCCTTCGCCGTATTAGTCCTTTCAAACACATTTGTTTGATCTTTGTATTTCTGACCTGCCCTATGCGGTCATTCTACTTTTAGCCATCTTGTCTACATATCCAAAACATTTATGATTATTATCATATGTTTGTTATGAAAATATGTTGCTACAATAAATTGGAATTAAAACTATCTTATCCCTAAAGTTGGATCAAACTGTACACGATAAGCAAAAATTATTATCGGTTCAGGTTTATGAAGATATCACAAGCCTGTCTACAATATTAAAAATTACACTCGAGCATAATTCATTACATATGTGTCGATGTAAAAACTTAAGTTTATTATGCCAAATTAACTATTAACTTCACTTAGTCTCATTCACTCTTCAGGGGATGATCGAAATGGAAATGCGTAATGTAAACGTCACTTGTATAAAAATCTAACGATTATGCTTATCCAATTAAAAACTATATAACAGAAAATGTGCATGCTAAGTATGGCGTATTAATAATATTAATTACAAGCTGTGCCCGCGATGTTGTTCGCGTAAAATTGTAGCTTTGGGCAGCATATTTTCTTTCGAACTAGAAACTTCTATGTAGCGCACGCAATAAAAGTAAATTTTTCACCTTTTTTGCCACATTTTTGAATAATGCTCCACTCTTTTCAATCTTAGTGTAATGTAATATACCCTAAGTTATTTCTTATTACATAAGCTATTTGCCACACAGGACGGGATCATTAAAATCCCGTCTAAATTGGTCCAGCCGTTCCAGAGATTAGCCGCAACAAACAAACACAACAACAACAAATATATTTTGGTTTCTACACGTATGTACATTCATATGCATGTAATAGAAAGCGGTTATTTTAATATTGCAAACAGACACTCCAATTTTTTTTATATGTATAGATAGCTTACTCAGTTTCACTATTTAACGAAACTCTGCATCTAATACAATTGACACGATTATGCAACTTCTAAATTATGCTAATGATTTACAAATATGCAAATACATGTCGGGCAAACGACTTGCGGCATAATTTATGGATGCCGCATAATATTCATGATGCAGTTTAATTTTCAATATCCCTACTAATAATTGCTTATCCTGTATTAAATGAGTACAAACCGCGTAACGTTTTACAAGACCTTGACGGTACTTTAGAGGTAAATCGATAGAGAATCTTATGAATATATTAATTTTGTAACTGTGTGTGACATTGATTAAAGGTCTGTTACTATTTCAAAAAAAAATAACAGAATTATTTTGATGTAAGTTTTCAGCGAGACGTGAGGTTCTAGCAAAAAGCGACTAAGGTACCAGACCCGACAGGTGGCGATATTCGAAACGGTGTAGCTCAGATGCACAGGGTGGGGTGGGGCAGCAACGTCGCGGAAGATGTGCTCTGCGATTGCTACCACGCTTGCCCAGCGCGGTAATTATGGGCAATATTCTCCCATTTTTCGGCCTAGGTAGGAGCGAGCACTTCTGTGCATTGCTGCGTTCCAGTTCGAGTTGAGAGAAGCAGAGACATAATTGGGTAAATGTAACATAGTATCTTCAGTTTACAAGGTTGCCGACACACTAGTGATATCTTTGTAATGACATGAGTGTCTACCGGCTGCGGTCACGCTTACCATCAAGCGGACCGTATGCTGACTTAATAATTTAAAAAAAATCTCTTTGCGATATGATTTGCCTTAAAAATAAGTTAGTAAGTAGTAGCCACGAGGTACCGGCAGAGTAGAATAGTACCTCCCTCTGTACCAGGTGTCGTAAGAGGGAATTTAAGTACCAGAACCGACAGATGGCGGTACATCTATGTAAAAAAGTCAGCTCAAATTTACAGGACAGGGATGAGCAGCAGCTTCTCCATCGCGATAGCTGCGCTCTGCGATTGCCAAAACGCTTGCCCAGCGCGGCAATTATGTGCAACATCCCCTTTTTACTGGGGAGGTCTATGTCCAACAGTGGACTTTTAATGGCTGGTATGATAATGTTGATGAAGCAAGTAATTAAAAAGGTATTTGTTACAGGCTAAAATGCGTCGTTACGCTGTCTAGGGCATGATATATCACTTGTGTAACTATAAAAAACACTAGGAATTTTCCTTTTTAATAACACTCATGCACTCTAGTGAATTGCGCATAGCTCCCCACGCGACCTTTGCATTGAATTAGCCGGAACCAATCAGCAAACAACGATCAAACTGGCAGCTGTGTATTTCAACGTTTGGACTGACCACAGTGTCTATTATTTAGGATCCACCTACATTCGATACAAAATAGTACGATATAAAGCGACGTTTATTTCGTTTTCGGTAAAATCAAATGTCTATAGAGCTTAAGTTAAAGAAACAGTTCATCTTAAGTAGGATGAACATAAAGAAGACAGAGAATAGATAATAAGTTTAAAATATTTTCATATCTTCTTTATATATAGATGGCGACGCTCGGCGGTTTCACTCATGTAATTCTTCTATCCTTATCAATACGGAATATAGTTAATCATTTAATTTAATATAAATGAAAGAGTTTCTGAAATAAGTTTTGTAATTTCGGATTTTTTTTCGTTATATATAAATAAAAAAATTAGAGACCGACCGAGTCCCTAACTTTTTTTTTTAATATAACATTAGTTACTCGATAATGTAGACTCTAACGGTATTTTTTTTAAATACAGTATAGTAGTTTTTGAGTTACAAACAATATAGTAACATACAATCATATCTACAGTGAGGTACCGGCAGAGTAGAATAGTACCTCACACTGCACCAGGTGTCGTAAGATGCGATTAAGGTACCAGAACCGATAGATAGCGGTATATCCATCCGAAACAGAGCAGTTCAAATGCACAGGGCAGGGATGGGCTGCAGCATTTCCGTTGCAAAAGCTGCGCTCTGCGATTGCCAACATGCTTGCCCAACGTGGCAATTATGGGCAAAAAACCTCCTTTCTTGGAGAGGCCTATGAACAGCAGTGGAGTTTCAATGGCTGGTATGATGATTATGTTGACAATCACATCTTTTCTCTTTATATATATTATTATAGAATTATTGTCGGGTCAGGATTTTTTCCGAATTTTTTCCTAAATTTTTGAACCGATTTTTATATTTTATTCAATATTACTATATACAGTTAGACTCAGCTTGTAGAAAATTATATAGTTATAGACGCAGTATTTTTTCATAAAAAACATAGGTATATTTAAGGCAGGACGTCCGTCGAATCAGCTACTTTATTAATATACCTAAAAGGTGGTTTGCTCTTTCACCCTGAAACAGCTGAACAGATCTAGACAGAATTTAGCATAGTGATTATTTAAGCCTAAAATAACATATCTTACCTTTACTATCTCTTTTGTATTGATATTTTCGGTGGGCGCGTATGCTGGTATTATTGTCCATTTATGTTTGTAGTCTTTTAGATGGATTTTCAGCTCAACTAATCTCCCCTAATATTGGTATAAACTTCAACGGCAAACGACTAAGCCATCTACGGGTTCCAATTTAAGTATATGCTGAAAATGTTGAATTCGTAGACCGTTTTACATATCTAGGGAAAATTATATGTTTTAAAGACCAGTCAAATATAGAAGTCAAGAAAAGAGTGAAAAGTAAGCAACTCGTGTATACTACTTTGCCTGACATACCGGTGTTAAACTTGGGCATTGAATCCGAGACACCTTTTTAAACTCCGAACATGTCAGAGAGCGATGGAAAGAAGCAGTCTTGCTAGGCAAACGCAGAGCTTAGCTTCGCGATGGGGATGCTACATTGATGATGATGATGATGCTACATGATACACATTACGAATGGATACACCGCCATCTGTCGGTTTTGGTACCTTAGTCACCTTTTATGACATCTGGAACAGGGAGAGATACTATTCTACTCTGCCGGTACCACACGGATGAAAATAAAGTGCCTAAATACTAAATAGTTACTATTCGAAGAGAATAGGGCAAGAAAAAAGAAATGTCACAATAACAATATGTAATATTTTTTTAATAAAAAAATAGTAGAGGTAGATCTCTTACAAAGGTCGTCTTCTGCATCTCTCTCTCTCACCTATTTCTACCGCCAAGAGAGGCAGTGAAATTATTGCGTAAACATTGACATGTAATATTGTATCTTCAATTTACAGGGCTTTGCGACACACTAGTAATGTCTTTGTGATGACATAAGTGTCTATAGGCTTCGATTACGATTATCATCAAACGGATAGTATGCTTGCTAGCTGACTTCATAATATAAAAAATGCGTAAGCGAAGTAGTAATTATTTCAATATAATTAAGTCATTCAGGCAATTCTAGTCCTTAATTCACTTATGACTTTACTTCCTTTTCACATGTAAAGTACGCATCTAAAAATATAGAAGGTATATTTAATAAAATAACAAGTACATATCAAACAATTACGGAATACCTAAGCTACAATCTACTATATCTACTCTACATAAAGTTTCACGAATATTTTTAACTCGTTTAAAAATGTACACTATTTGCAAAACGGTAAGAAATAGTTTCGCATAAATAAAACTTGACTTTTCAAGTTTCCCGAGACATTTCGACAGAGCGACATCCAGCGATAATTTTCCGTGCAATTACACACCCGCGGCTTGTTCGCATGACGAGAAACTGCGCGTAGTGGCCGAATTTAATGGTGCATTTGTACAGTAAATTTATTATTTACTAACAACGTCCCGCGGTTTTACTCACGTAATTCCCCTTCCTGTAACAACATGTGATATAATATGTTACCTAAGTCATTTGCTGATTCTGTAATTATATATTGATGAAAGAGTTTTGTAAATGAGTTAAAGAAACTCTGAGTGTATTCGTTACAAACGTACAAAAATACAAATACTGTTAACATATTCCAATTTTAGGTAGCGATCTCTATATTTATCCAAAAATACAACACAATCTGTATTACAACCTAACAGATCGTGATGCACAATGCAAAGCGAAATGCACAGGGCGTGATGGGCAGCAGCATCCCCGTCGCGTAAGCTGCGCTCCGCGATTGCCAATTCGCTTGCCTTGCGCGGCAATCATGGGTGAAATTCCCTCTTTCAATTGGTCCAATGGCTTAAAATTATAATTACTATTTTTTTGACAAATAAAAAAGGTTTTGTGTGTCTTGTTGCCGTTTATTTTGCTACTTGGTAATTATTTTTTATTTATTTCTCATATAACCATATTGTTGGTTGTATTTTTGTTGCTCTTATAAAGAAGAATGTTAAATTATAAAATGATTTATGGTTTTGTTCCACTTACAATAAATAGTGGATTAAACGATCCAGTCGAGTGAAATAGCTGGGACATTGATGACAAATTAACATGCAATCACACTAATCATGTGAGGGAGAAATTAACATCTTTGGTACGGGATACCCCAAAAAGTTAAAGTAATTTTGTAAAATGCCTTCATGAAATCACATTTAAATGATCTCGATTATGTATATCGAGATTTGGGGTTCAGATGTACCCACAAACCTTAATTCATAGCAGAGATCCAGAGATCTTCAGGTTTTCTATGTCGAATGCCGGCTAATTGTATATTTTTTGTTTGAACTATGATAATATTTCGTTGTAAATGAAATATAATTTCATATGAGAATAAAGATTTTTCGTTTTCCGTTAATTGACAGGCCCGATGGCGCAGATGTAGTAATCCTGTCTTGTGAACCAGGGATCTTGGTTTCGATTCCCACCCAGAGCAAATATTTATATGATGATATTTGTATTTGTTCTGTGTCTGGGTGTTAAATATATATATATAAGTAGTATATTAGTGATTCCTCTGTTGTCTAGCATTCGTAACACAAGTGCTATAAGCGACTTACCACGGAGTCATGTTAATGTATGAGGTATTGTGGGAATTTATTATTATTATAATTGCATAGCTTGGCACCGCTCGTAAAACTAGCGAATGTTAATAAATAAATAATTTTCTTAGAAATTCGAGTATCGATGTTACATTGAACGTATTATAAAGAATCAAGAATCACATCCGACGGGAATGAAAGTCAGTTACGATGAACCAGATTACATTTACAATTCCTCGACTTTTACTTAAAAAACTGGTCCTGTCCGCGAGTCGACTCGGTCGTCAAAGAGTGGCCGACGCATTTGAGGCTCTTCCTGCAGGGAAGTGAAACTATAAAAATCCATCGTGACTTTACTGCGTCTGTAATACATTCATGGCTTTATTGGTGTATCCTTCTAATATTTTAATCCTGGAAGTTTGAATAGATGTTTATTACTCTAGTAGCAGTAAGGTATTATTTTGAGATGAAAACACGAACAATTGTTGATATTTGATGTGGTTTAACAGTTATACAAAGAGTGTGTTCTATAGCTAATCAATATAAAATTAAGACACATTATTATGATAGAATATTACAAATTAGGGAGTAGTGCTGAGTGCAAATCGATGTGCATCATGTGATTAATCTGTCCTAAATATTTGGTACATACATGGCTGCATGATGAGTTCGTAAAGAATGATGCACTAAAATTATTAAATTAATACAGGTATTTAGGCACACTCTTTCCTGCCAGCAGAACAGACCTATATGAAATTTCACTCAGAAGTTATTGTTAGCTTACAATAACACACAGCCTTTTATCCCGAAAACCATGTTCCCGTGGGATAGTTTCGGCATTTTATCTTTCTAAAAGGAATCGGCACGTACGTTTGCACAGTTAAGCTGTAGAATAAGAAGAGTTCCTCAGGGAATCACTACAAGTAGACCTTACATAAAGGTCATCTGTTTTTCATACTCACCTATTGTTACCTCCAAACAGTAGTGTTCGCATTGCTGTGTTACGGCTTAAGGGTGAGAAAGACAGTGAAATTACAAGGTCAGCAACGCACTAGGGATATCCTTATGATAATATATTCTTACTTTCACGCGGACCGTATGCTTGTAGTCAACTGAATCATATAAACAAAATCGGGTGAAAAGAAAATTATAAAAAATTACGTACCTTAAATGGTAGACAAGACATTTGATAAGGACAAATTAGCAGGACAAATGATAAAGGTAATACATTTCATACCTATTTTATTTTTTATAACATTTTTTTTACTGAAATCGGTCAATCTAAAATACCAGAATACACCTGGGTATTTCGAAAACAATTTCATCCTACCGCAGGCAACGAAGAGTGACATCTAGTGTCGATTTTCCGCTCAGTTACCCGCGTCTGTAGGGAATTGTATATAGCCTCATATAATGTTCTTTTCTGCTGTTATATTCGCATACTTTATTTTCATTTACAATACGCGTTCTGACTTTACATATTTCACTCCGCCATTGACTTAGTAATATCCAAGGTTAATATCAAAAATATCAACTATAGGTTCCTAGCAATCTAGGAACCTATAGTTGATATTTTAATATAAAAAAAAATATTGACAATATTTTTTAAAATCTAATACTTTTTGAGTAATTCTGGGTTTTTTTTAATTCGGTTAATTATTTTGAAAATAATTTTCCTTGCTAATGGACTAATATCAATGTATATCCGTAGAAAGTAAAAATAATAAAATTACTCTGAAAGAGTAACTAGTCTAGAAACAGCTTCGAAACGCGGTTTTGAAGTTTGTAAAATAATACGAACATAAATAGACTAATATAATTTTGTTCTTGCTGCTATCTAAATCAGACTTAAGTATTCGATCTGTCATTTAAACTATATAGTTGATCTCTGACCTCCCTCTGTACCAGGTGTCGTTAGGTGCGGAAATTATGAGCAGCATTCCCCCTTTTTTGAGGAGGCCTGTGTCCAGCAGTGGACGTGCGGCGGCTGATATAATAACGATGATTATTATCTCAATGTATTTTGTTCTTTTATTTAAAAAATAATAATTAAATTAACTATTTAAAGCACTACTTGAAACAAGGTAAATTATTTAATCTTCTATTGTTGGCTACTGGACCTGAATAAATAGGGTTTACAGTAAAACTAAGGGTTCACTGCCAAGACTATTACTGCGGGCTCAGAGACTAGCCCGACCGCATGGTAGTTCTTGCCAGAGTTCTATCATACGGTGTTTCTTAAACTGAGGTTGGATTCGCAGTGGCTAATATGTGGTGTGCTGTAGACGTGGGGCAATATACGTCTGCCCGGTATTACCATTGTGACTGGGCGCTCAACCTCACGCACAGCCAGGACAAGTCTAGTAGTGCCGATGTGCGAATGCAAACGATAAGAACGAGGGCCGAGGAACTTTTAGCGGATTGGTGGGGTTGGTTTTCTCTGCCATGAAGCACCTCCGATGCCAGCAACCGGCAGCTGGAAGTGCCATGAGTCGCTAACATACTCATGTTGACCCAGCAGCTTTAGAAAATCATGCAAGTACAATCAAGTAAGGCAGGATCACATCCTGATGTGATCCTGCCTTACATCTCCAGCACTTCCCCGGAAAGAAAGGCTAATCCGATGTCTCGAATAAGGATCAAATCATGAGTAGTCGATTGCGACTACAAGTGGTGTATGACTTAACAGCTCCGGTACCTTTCTGGACAAGAGGGAGTGGACTTCAGTCCATGCGGTACTTTTCGTTAATAGTAATGGGACTTGATTTATAGGTAAGACTTGCCACATCTAGCGCTTGCAGTACTGGTCTTCAAAAGCGCCGCAAGGCACCGTAGCGACGGTGGTGGTTGGTGATGAGCGAACGCCTTAAACTAAACAAGTAGTCCTCTCCATTAGAGATAAGGTGTTTGTTAGTTGATGATTGTAATGCTAGGAACTTATCCTAGCCAGTCACGAACATGGCCTTATTTTCGTGAGAAGCAGTTTTTGATTTCGGTAAACAGAACTTGATTAAATTTATTAAATTAAATTAGCAAATTAACAAATCACGTAGTCTAGTTAATTTTCTTGCTAACATCAGTATGTGTCATTATATACATTTATGGACAATTCGTCTTCATATCAGCATTTGAAAGTCTATTGTTGGACAAAGGACTCCCCAAGAAAGAAGGAATGCAATGTCGCAAAAGATGCAATATATATATAATAAACGGGAAAAATACCCTTTTATTTAGGGAGGCCTATGTCCTGAAGTAGACTTCCAAAGGCTGATGTGATGATTTTAGGAAACGTTATAAATATAATATTACTTTGTATTCTTAGAGAAGCAATTTTCCGGTGTATTTCAAAAATCCTTAATTATATTTCTTATATGCATCTAATAAATACTATGATATATTTAATATGACTATCCTACTAAATAAAATAATAAGAAATAATAAATAATATACTATGATATATTTAATAATAAGAAATGCAAAAGCGCCATCTAGCAGGAAAATTCCGCGCAATTACCCGCTCGTTACGCGATTCGTGTGTTTCGACCGTGGACAATTGAGAGAACGTCGTAACGAGATTCAAACGAATAAGTGCTGTACGGGGAGTTAGTTGATGTTTAATCTAAGGGTTTATAATATTAACCGAAGGGGCTCTACGACGCATTCGGTCTTATGCGCCAGGAGTCATGAGATCGATCCCCACCCAGCACAAACATTTATATGATGATATTTGTGTTTGTTCTGTCTCTGGTTGTAAAATATATGAATGTAATTTTTTTTTAATAAATTACTTATGATTGATACATTTATCAAGTCATAATTTACATATTAAATTAATAACTAGATATTATGTCTAAATGTACAATCATTTTTAAATAAAAACAGCATGCACAGAATAAAAAAAAATTTATACAAAATCTATAAAAGTAATATTTGAAAAAAGAGAGCGAAAGAGGTACTCTCAAACAACATCAACGCAGCGCGCAGAACAACATCAACTACAACATCGACGTCAAAATTTTGGCAAATGTCATTAAGCAGTTTGTTGATCCTCATAAGTTATACTTGTGATTTCTGTATGGCCTGAAGCCTGTAACAAAAATTCTTTAAACGACTTATCACCGAGTCGGGTCAATGTATGAAATTATGTGTGAATATTTTATAATAATATACTCCCGTGAGTAAAATACTACTTCCCACAGCACCAGGTGTCATAAAAGGCGACTAAAGTACCAGAACCGATAGATGGCGGTATATCCAACCAAAACAGTGCAGCTCAAATGACGGTGCTTGGGTGGGCAGCAGGATCTACATCGCGAAAGTTGCGCTGAATTGCGTTGAATTTGCCAACACGCGTGCCCAACGCGGCCATTATTGGCAAAAAAATACTTGGTGTGGCCTATGTCTAGCAGTTGATTTTAAATGGCTGGTATAATAATATAATTAAAAAAAATCCCCTAATCATTCCCATTCAGACTCGTCTGGCGCCGGTAGACTAATTTAAGATACCTTGGATCATAAGTGTCGTCTTTATCATCTATAATGTTTATAATCACTTCCTTATTGGAAATATTATTGTTAGTATTTGTAATTTGACATAACTTTTTTATTGTTTTTGTTATTTAAAGTGCTTGTAATGGGTATGCTTGAAACTAGTTAAATAAGTGTATTAAACGTTGACCATTGTAAATTATTAAAACTCTATGGCTGCAATCTTTTGTGTTACGTAATTGATCACAAATTCCACATGCAAACATAAAAACGTTTTAATAAACACGTAACTCGTTTAAAACAGAAGAGCTTCCCTGAAAGCAGTTTGCGGGACCCTCATCACTCTGTCAGAAACCTGAAACCTGTAAACAAATTACGATCTGACGTGTGTTTTTTCGGTCATTAGTGCTATAGCACATAATGTACATAGCCTATATAAAACGTTTATGCTATAAATAAATTAATCAACACATTATCTCATACATGACCTAACTCAGATAAGTGATCAGAGCTTGAAGGACTTGTGTTTCAGATATGATATACGAATGACGAATTGCAAATATAACACTTAAATACTTTATAAAACTTATAAACATATTTAAGTATTGTAATTAATTTTTGTGGTGAACATTTGTGTTTGTTCTGTCTGAGTGTTTTATTTTTGTAATTTGCCTGATGTCCGATAACTGTAACACATTTGCTTTAAGCTGCTAATCTTGGATTCTTGTCAACGTATGAGATGTTGTATGACCATATAAATACACTAGTAGTGACCCACGGTTTCCCACACGGTAATTTGTATCACAAACCTAGTATCTACGCTACGCTTTGGTCCTAGCGTGATGTGATATTACCCATAGCCTTTTGCGATATATGAAATATCCAACACTGAAGATACAATGACATATTTACCCAGAAGTTTGACTTCTGCTCTCACTCTTCAAACCGAACCGAAATGCTGTTTAATGGTAGAAATAGGTGCGACCGAGGAACAAATGCCGTTGAATATTAAGCAATCCCTTAACAAATTTATCCTGAAACGCTTTCTCCGTACTTCAATTACTGATGCTGCTTCTCTAACTTTATAACCCTATTTTTGATTTACTTTATTTGAATATATATATTATATCATATGTATTTATTGCGTTTATTTATACAAATAGGTATGTAACGTTTATTTATTTTCGTATAATGGTTGACTGGAAGACAATGCCAACTGGCATTAAGTCCATTTATAAATTTTGTAATATGTTGTGCAATAAAGTTCAATAAATAGATAAAATGTATTCGACCTTTGTATGAGGTCTACCAGATGTAGACACCGGTGATAAACGGCCTGCAGCCAAAACGTTTATTATGACTAGTCCACCTAGTGTCCTGTAAACCTCCACATTTTGAGACTATAATAATAATGATTTACATAACATCACATAAATTGACATGACTTTGAGATGATTTGTTTCAAACACGTTACGGACATCAAACACTAGAAGATTCACAAATATAAAACATAAATTTATATATTCAACACCCAGATACAGAATAAACATAAATATCATCATATAAATATTTGTCCTGGATGAAGCCCACGATCTTTGGCGCAAAAGTAAGGATAACTACCACCTGCGCCACCGAGCCCATCGACACGGCAATGACGCTAGATTTCTTTGCATGTTCTTTTCTAATAGCTCACGAAATGAAGCGGTACAATTAATTTTAACTGTTAGCATATCAAGCTTTTAACAACTATGTTTAAACGTACATCAAGTAAATTTGAAGTGCATAACTATGGATTTTGTCGTAAGGGGGCGACTGAGGTACCGGAACTGACTGATAGCGCTATATACCGCGCTGGGCAAGCATGTTGCTTATCGCAGAAAGTAGCTTCGCGACGGATATGCAGCTACACATTCCTGTCTTTCACTGTTACGAGTGTATATACCGCCAACTACCGATTCTGGTTCTTAGTTGCTTTTTATGACACCAGCGGGAGGTACTATTATGCTCTGCCGGTTCCATTCAGCTCAAATTTATACAGAAAAATAGTAATTAAACAAAAACATTATACAATTTTATTTGTGTATAATATAAATAAATAAAGTAATAATTAAACTTACCTGTTGCTTAAATTCGTGTACTCAATCTGAAACAAAAAGAATATTGGTTCATATTTTTCATAAACACGAATGGTATAACTTTATACTTATACTTTAGGCATAACAATTTTAAGGCAATATCCACTCATAAATCTAGGTTAGAAAAGACTGTTAGAATTAACAAGTTTCTACTTAAGGTAAATCTCTCTACTCACTCTCACCTATTTCTACCGCCAATTAGCCATGTTCATATTGTTCCAATGTTATTGTTTAAAGGGTGAGATAAGCAGCCGAATAACTGGATAAATGTCACATGGTATCAGTTCATAAGGTTAGCGACACACAAGTGATATCTTTGTGAAAACACCAGGGTCTATGGGCTATGGTCACGTTTACCATCAAGCAGACCGTATGCTTGATTGCGACTTCATGATATAAATATATCGATTATCCTTTAATTTTAGGTTAAAAATAAACTTATGCGTTGCTTCTGAAAACGAGGAAACGACAATTAAAGTCTATTCTTCCACCAATTATTCTTATTTACTATTTTAATCTAATACAATGCTATTTTTTCCATAACCTCTCAACTGACCATTGACCTCAGACTCTAGCGCTTGTCAGTTGTCAATGTCATTCAATGTCGTTCAAAAATTAAAGAAATATTATTTCTTTACATAAATATATATTTCTCGAATTATAATATATCATTCTATTTTGATCTTCTATTTGTTCATGTTCCTTCCACCCTTCTTTTGGTTTCTTAGTTGATATATTTTATAAATATTTCTTTTTATAATAATAATAAATTCCCACAGAATCTCATACATTGACCTGACTTGAGCTGTAAAAGCCGAATTTACTGTAAGCAAGATAAAAACATTTAACTTGGTAAAAAAATATTTCTTACTGATTTACGCGACTCATATTAAGAGGCAGGTCAATTATTACTCAAGATAATAAATGCGAATTATAGTGAATGAAGTGTTATGTAAATTATCAACTATAATTGTAAAAAATTCGAAAAATCATTCTTTACACTTTTGCAACGAAAAAATGACGTGAAAGAGTTAGAGTTAGTTGTGATCAAAAATATTTAAAAAATATCTCGTTTACACTAGTAAGGTGATTTGACTTATCGAAACTATACGAAATTATCTGCCACAAAATCTTTATTATCATATCAGCTGTAGGTTGTATCAGCTATACGTTCATCCACAAGGTGGACAGCGATTGTAGTGAAATCGTCTGTCCACCTTGTGGATGAACGTACTTCGCTTTTTTCACAGGTACGTGGCCTCCATTCCAGAGCCTGAGACAACTCGATCGGCAATCGGTCCTGCATACTAAGTGCCCTGCCCACTGCCACTTTAACTTACTTATGCTCCGGGATATATTGGTTACGAATCTCCTTATTCCTGAGATTGCGTAAAGAGACTTCAAGTATTGTCATCTCTATAGCTCGTTGGTTCATAGACCAATAAGATCAATTAGGCCATATGTTAAGAGGTTAAGTGTCGCTGCTAAAAGTTATCGCTGATAACACGCATTTATCTAACACTTTCGATTTGAGACTCTGAGGTATGTCCAACGAGAAGATGTTTCGCAGTTTTCCGAATGCTGCCCAGCTAAAATGGATTCGGCAACTGACCTCTTTTTTTAAATTGGACTGAGAAAGAGATCTGACTAATACCGCAGGATCACGCTAGACATAGGCCGCATACAACCGGTCCTATTGCAGGTTACTTGGGGAGGACTATGTCCAGCAGTGGACGTCTTATAGCTGATATGATGATGATTTTGTTGAATTATATCTTGGGAGGTAACATGTCAAAATTTAAAGTCACTTCTACCTTCATGTACATTACTCTGAAGCAAGGTTAATAAGGCTGACAAGGTAAGCAGTTTACTAAACTAGCTATGGACAATGGTATATTAATATAAAAGGTTTCAAATTCAGCATCAACTTCGGAATCTATTTTATCGCCAATTTCTAGATTATAATTTGTTTCACCATGTTTTGATTTACCAATTTCCTTACTTATTATTCCCAAGTAGTTTTTATAACCTTTTTACTGTATTTTTTTATTTTAGGACACAAATAATTACGCAGTATAGCACAAATTATCGTCACATTAAGCAGTCGTATTTATATTTCTTAAAATATTATTTTTTCATATTGTTAAATCCCATCACACATGTCAAATCGCCGTTACTCATGCAGCTTAGACAATAATGATCAGCGATTATGTAACTCAACATTCATGATGGAAATATAAATTCCTAATCACTAAAAACTGGTACATCTGCAACCGCTACCAATTTTGCAGTGAATATTGAATTATGTTTGATAAAGGACTAAAAACAGAAGTTGTAAATACCATTTGGACTTACATCTACGGGTAGACATGTTAGCTCGTGTACCATATTGTTTCTCATTCCTTCTATCGATTTGCAGTTACAGGAACAAAAGTAATTTTCTTTTTTCAAAATTATTTTTCATCACAGCCTTAAATCTGATATGATTGCCTATTATAATCTGATTCCAAATTACTTTTGATATTTTTTTAAGGTGAAATCAGATTGATAAAAGCAACACAGGTGGCAGCAATAGCTCTCACTAGAGTAGGCTCCATTCATAAAAATTTAAGACTGAATGACTTGAATAAATTTATAAATCGAATGCTTGCAACACAATATTCTGAAATATGTATATTCAAATCTCTACATATAACCGCCTTAAGTATACATTACGCATACTGAACTATTTAATAATTTAAATAAAGCAGGTACCATTTCTTACTAAACATTTCAAAAAGTCTCATGAGTGCCTGTACACACATACAATGAGACAAACTTGTGAACAAATTTTAAAAAGTGAGTTCTCAACTGATACTGGATACCTTATGGGCATTACATTTAGTTTTGGTCTTCTTCATGTTCATTATCTTCAGGTCTTCGAGCATGGTGCTAAAATTTTTTAATACATTCTGCCATGACCATAATATCGGGGAATCGAAAGTGATTAATGTATTCCTCAATAAAAGTGATGTCAAATCCTTGCCATTCCAGGAGTTTAAAGGCATTTCCCAAAGTTAAATAAATAAAGGCATTACATAGTTTCAGAGATATGACATCTCCCTGTCTAATTCACAAAACCCAATATCCAAAAAATATTCCATCAAAATTCAATAGCTACAAACGAACCACCTCATTATACACATTCCAAAATAACATTATTAATTTGCAAGTTTACTATCTATACAATTAGTTTATTATGTCCAAAGTAATTAAGCGGGTAAACAGATCGTTCGCTCGCGTCACGGTTCCAATAATATCGCTTGTTTTCACAATGTACGACTACATGGCGATGATTTAGAAATTTATATGTATATTTTATACAAAATTACCTTCGACAGGTGAAGAATTTATTGAATTCAATATTCATGGTTGAAACACAGAACAGCTCTAGACTATTATATATTAGATATAAATATATACATATATAAAACAGCCAATGTCATCGTTACAGCCAATGGAAGTCCACTGCTGGACATAGGTCTCCCAAAGAAAATAAAAATTTTGCCCATAATTGCCGCGCTTTGCTAGCCTGTTTGCAGGCCATGTAACGGGGCTTATAGGAAATTACTTGAGGAAGGTCATGTCCACCAGTGGATGCGCTACGGCTGATATGATGATGATGATGAACTGATGAGTTGTCAAAAGGTGTAGATAACACCGTAGACCCCATTTTCCCCCTTAAGGGATGATTTAAAAAAAAATGTTTACACCTGTTTAATGACTTTCAACGAATAACCCTTATACTGAATTACATTCAAATAACCAAAAACATAAAACTTTCAAACTAATTATAAACATTTTCAGTGCTCCCCTATGTTATAGAAAGAATATTAATAAAAAAACAATAGTGAGAGAGAGAGATTGTATCTTACTCTCATCTATTGCCTTCTGTCTAATGCAAACGACTTTTGTATGGGGACCGTCAAACACCACTGCATTTAATTGACATAGGAATATTCGTCTATACAAAGCATATTATTTATATCAATTTATTTGATCAACTGAGGAAAGTCGGGCTATATTAATTAAACAACAAAGAAAACAAAGTAAAAACCGCAACGAGATATTTCAGGCGACAAAGTTCATTTAACGTTAAACAAAAGTTAATTAAATGAACTTTATTAAAGTATCTTGTTGGACGTTTGTGCTCACATTTTTCATGCACTTTGAAGTATAATGAGGATTAACAATAATAATAATTCGTTCAATATATCATACATTGACCTGACTCCAAGATAAGTCGCTTAAAGCACTTGTGTTAAAGATAAAAAACAACAGAGAAATCAAAAATATAAATTATATCATCATGGTTAAACAGAGACTATGGATCTCCGCTTGTTACGATCTTGGCATACTTCGCATCTTTTACTCGCTTATTAGTCCTTTTATACACGCTCGTTTATTCTTGTTACTTCTAATCAGGCCCTTTTTAATACCTTTTCTTCCTGATTAAGGTATGTTCACTAAGGTCGTCCTATACCAACTCACCCATTCACTTCCGTTCTATATAATCGTACAGTCATTCTATTTTCCATCTATCTTTTCTACATGTCCAATGCATCTCAAAATCCAGTTGTTGATGTTTCCTTTCTCTATTGTTGTCACAACAGAGAAAGGAAACATAATTTTTTCACTACATTGATCCTTAATATAACATAATACTTAAACGTATATATTAAACACTTAGACACAGAACAAACATACATATCATAACATAGATATAAGTATGGATCGGACTCAAGACCGCTGGCGTGACATCACCGGAGACAACACGACACGATCATCACCAACTGCGCAATCGAACTCATAATTCAATTTTCACACATACACAAGTACACATAAACAAGCAAATCTTTCATATAAATTTAATCTTATCGTTTACATATTAAATAATAACGTTTTATTTTCTATTTACTTAATTTATATATTCGCCACTATGTTTACTGCGATAAGCCTTCTAATTGAAACAAGAGCCTACGCAGGCGCACGTGGGCTCCTCAATTAAGCTATATACATCTAATATTACCTTCCATTTATGCGTTCACTATTCATAATAAAACCATTTACTGATTTTAACGGATATTAACGATTTATATACTGGAACCGATGGTGGTATGTCCATCCGAAAAATGGTAGCACAAATGCATCAGGGAATCAGAAACCTGAAGTGAGTAATTTTTGTCTATTAAATTCTTAAATCTAATTCTGCATTATTGTATGTATAAAACCTAGGTAATCGCTTAGAAATCCTAGGTAATCCAAGCTTAGAAATCGTAGAGTATAAACTAGCCATAAATTTACAATCCACAACTGATTGAGTGGAAGTTTGGCAAACGATGGTTAATATAGGGTTCGTGTCAAACTTTTGATTAGTTTCGGGCAAATATTGCTTACACCTTTTAACGTATAATTAAGTACTATAAATTAAAGTAATATTCGTGCTATACAGAGTATGTTATAGATACGGTATATAAAAGTTGTTGAATTATGTGTAAAATAATATTATATAAGTAGTAATCAGTAGTTACAAGAAGGTAAGTAGGTTACAGTTATTGTCACAGACATCAGGCAACAGAGGAAAGACCATAGCGGTGCAATAAAAAAAAAGATTAATAGGCTGAATAGAACCCCTCTATACCCATAAAAGGTGTCGTAAGAGGCGACCGAAAGCGTAGGGTACCGAAAGCTATATACGTAAGCTACATACTGAAGTTGCGCTCTGCGATTGCCAGCACGCTTGCCCAGCGCGGCAATCATGGGCAAAAATAGTCCTTCCTTATCCACGAAGGTGATATGTGTCCTACACATATCACCTTCGTGGATTTTCTGTAGCTGATATGATGATAATAATATATATATATATAAAAAACGGAATTACCGTAAAAAGTATTTTAGTAGTAAATGCATTATTTAATGATTGCTTGCAATATCTACAACATAATCAATTCTGTATTTGTGGGGCTTAATTTTAAATTAAATATAAGTAGAAAATTTCCAGTGAGTGTAAAGAAGATTGGGAATCTTGAATATAAAGAAAAAAACAACATTCACAGAACATTAATATCATTAATATAATTTCCTCTAGCATGAGATAAAACAGAATACATAAAAACCTCACAATATGTAAGATTCACTCCCAAGCCTTTGTTTTAAATATAGGCCGGGCACGAGAATTTTTCCCCTCCATTTTTATTTTTGGGAATAAAAGAAAACCTTTTCCTTGAAGAACACGGGAACATAAAAACTCGATTTGGCCGTTACATCGTAATATTCGGACCAACGTTATATATATTATAATCCTCTACCAACGACACTCGGTGGATAACTCGTGATAAAATCGAGAAATCGAATATACAATGATTATTCTATTATAATAAATTATCACATCTATATATTTAATCCTACATTACGTGTTTATGTCACTGAACTCCTTTTAAACGACTGGATAGATTTGTATTATTTTTTTGTATGCGTGTTAAATCACAAGGTTATTGGTAATTGTTTGAATGTTAAAAGAGAAAAATCTACACAGAAAACATTTTAAAAACACAAGTAAAGTTAAGTAAGTTTAAGTTTAAGTTTTGTCGAATCACAAGTTGACAACAACAGCAAACAATTGAATGCATAAAGCATTATCACATTTTCTCTATCTTCTTCTATTTGGATGGCACTCTGAATAATGTTGATTCACACATTACCCTGGAAGATGGCGGTACAGTCGGTATCTAGATTATTTATCTATACTGCAACTAAACGGCTGGATAGATTTTATACACTATACAGCAAAGCGTAATTATTTTAGTTGTACGGTAAAAAATAGTTCAAATTTTATAAAAACCACTGAGAAAATAAAAAGTGATATAATAGATAGTAGTAGATTATAATCTAGAAATTTGCGATAAAATTGATTGATACTGATAAGGAAGTTGCTGCTAAATACGAAACTTATTTGACTAACATATCAGTATCCACTAGTTCTTTAAAAGAGCATTATTTTAATGCTTGTTATCCTCACCAGCAATAAAAATAATGCTCTAGAAGTTTTTTGCGTTTTATAGAAAGCTGCTGATTGTGTGCACCATGAAACATTGGTTAGGACTTAAATAGGTCTGATACAGGTTCTGTTTCAGACGTATTTAAGTCATAATAAAAAAAATAGTGAGCAAAGGGTGAATGTGAATTGGAAAACGATTTCCGAGATCACTGGTTCCAATAGGTGTACCACAGGGCTCTATCCTTGAACCACTCCTGTTCTTCGTCTGCATAAATGGTTTAAAATAATAAAATTATGATATAGTTTTGTTTGAAGATCATAAATCACCCTTATTTTAAATTCAAAACCTAGAAGGAATTTATGACAGTGTAGACAATTATAGCTTATATTTGGTAAAATGGTTTAACGTATATATTTTACTTTTATATGAAAATAAGACATAATGTATAAATATTTTGTCACGCAGAATGTTATAGATATGAATATATATTTTTTGAGATTGAGGAAATAGACCCAATCAAAACTACTGTACTCTTGAATATAACTTTGGGTGATAAATTGCAATGGAAACTCCATTATTGTACACATTTTTTTTAATTAAAAGATATAGAAAGCTTGGTTAGTTTATTATATAGTTTATTACATATAGTATATATGTTTTCAGATACTTTCACAGAAATATGCTATTTTTATTCTGCCATGAATGGCTATTCAAGCGATTTATAAAATTACCCGGCAGGAATCTTTTAGAAAAACATGTATGTATCCATGAAAATATTGTTTTATCTATGAAAATTTTATATACTCCAAAAAATAACTGATTTTCAGAAAAATAGTGACATACATAATAATAAAAATAATATAAATAACTATAAACTTGTTGTGCACATTGCTAGGCCCCAAAAAATAAATAATTTGTTCAGGGGCAATATTGTAAGACTTTATAATGAAATCCCAAGTAGAATTACATATATGCCTATAAATAAATTCAAGAATTGCGTAAAATATAAACGAATTGCTAGGCTAAGGCTTATTACTGCTTGAAATATTATTTTAATTATGAAACTGCTTGGGATTGAATTGAATTGCTCTAACATCAATTATTAAGACATTGGTCTGTTGGCGCCGACGCCGGTATAGGTTCGATATTACTTACTATTAGGTGTTATTGGAACCCAGTATCACCACCAATTTTTCTTTCAGCTTCTTTTCTCGTAATAAACCTGCTATAAACTTAGTTATAAGACCCGTCTGGTGCCGGTAGTCTAGTATTAAACCTGGGACAGTCAATGACCTATTTTTTTAAATAACTCTTATAAACTATAGTCAGGGTCATCGATAATAATTTGTGTAAAATTTTATATCGGTCATTTGTGTAATTCTCATAGTTTTTTTTTTGTTATGACGATTTTAATACGAGGCTTATTTAAATAGAGATTTATTTTACTTTTGACTTTTGCTTTAAATTTTTGTGAAAAGTGTGTCAAGTGGGGGCCTGGTTGATTTAGATATACAAATCGGTCCGGGAATACCGCAGCAGCGTATTTATTCTATAGATCGGTCAGACAAATGGCGCTGAATTTATTTATACAGTGGTAGACCGCCATCAATCGTTATAAAAATAAGTGAATGTCAAAAGAGAAAATTGGAAAAAGAAATCTTTAAAACTCTGTGTCGAATCACAAATCGACAACAGATTGAATTCAAAAAGCATTATCACATTTTCTCTATATTTTTCTATTTGCATAAAAATACAAGCTGTCTGACTGACTGAGATATAAACACAGGGCCTAAATTATGAGACCTAGAAACCTGTGACTTTGCACAAGAGTTTATTTTATAATATATAGGAGCCTAAGAGGATAAAAGTTAGTTTGAAAGTTCCAAAATTTAACGTGGATGAAACTGCAGGACACTGCTAATCATGTATAATTCCTCAACACGAAACAATTATTAAAATTTACCTACCACATCCCATTTTCATGTAATTTGAACACTAAGTTGCAACTATTTATTTATTTATTGTATATTCCTATTATTAAATGAAGTATATATTTTGAATTTATCAGATAACTTGCTAAGATATGAGCAACTAAAACTGACCCGATATTTTTCTTAAAAAGAGTAGAAAGTTGTTTGTATGAGCTTAAGAGAATCAATTTTACTCAGCATTTATTTATATTTCTATCATGTTACTTACATGGTAGAAATATAAATAAAACGTTAAATTAATTTATTGTATTCATAGCATATCAGTCAAGTTATTAAAAAAGTATCCATGTTTTTATAATCACTTAGTCGTTAGATTACACGAAAGTCAGGGTTGATAATTATGGCAAATATACAAATCTAACTTTGTCATTTCTAAATTATTATTTCATAAAAAGAATATCTTAGGCATAATACAAAAGTTTTACTTATTGCATAATATTACAGCTAAAAAGGTGAGAAGTACGGTACAAAAGGACCTCTTCGAGAACAATAGTTGGAGCGTACGCGAATCCTTGACAAGTGCAGAATAATAACCGCTTCATCTGCAAGTAAAATTGATAGGAATATATTTAACAAATTTCCAAGCTTCAATGGTTTCGTGCCAAGAGCCGCGAAAAAATGACGCGCGCTCGAAAAATAATGACTATTTTGCGACGGAGGCTCTTAATTCGATAACAATGTTTTTCTATGTCGCGCGTCTCAACTGAAAACAACTTAGATGCAGTCAAGCCTGGAAAAATTTTACAAAATAGATCTGCGTTAGATGTTGTGACGTAGCAATAAGTGTATTAGTTTACTAGTAAATATTTAGGAAGCTGTGAGGTCCAGGCAGAGTAGAATAGTACCTCCTTCTGCACCAAGTGTCGTAAGAGATGACCAAGGTACTAGATCCGACAGATAGCGGTATATTTTTGTTTAGTGGACCAGGTAGACTGATGTATTTAAATATAATATAGCTTATGTAACTCTAAAAAATAGTACAGTACTTTCAGAGCCAATCAGTTGCAAACAGTTTTTTTTATCTTGATATTATCAGAAAAACCATTATAAACCATTCAGAGATTTAAGAAAAAAATATATAAATAAAAACGTAAAAAGTATTTACTTTATGCTATCATCACACAAGTATTGATTCAAAAAGGCCTAGTTGATAATTTTGCCGAAAATTGCAGAATTTTTCCACCATTCTCTTAAAATCCTGGTAAAACAAGATAAAGCATTGTGATTCGCATAAAAATATCCAAGACAAGTTTAGAATAATAAATAGCACTGATCTGCAAGTAAAATTACCGTAAATATGCCTAAGGGATTTGCCGTTCGAGAGACAGCGCGCCTTGGAATCCGGTTTTAATGAAATTATCTTACCTTAACACTTGTTTTTCGATTAAAATTACAAGTATGAATAATTGTTGTGCATATTTTTTATTAGTGTTAACGATAAAGTTTTACTTAATAAATGTTATCGTGAGGTAGATACAAAAAGAAATTATTACTGTACTTCTTTCTTTTATTATACCAGGTCAAGATATATATATAAATGTATATACTACTTTGAAATCGCTGTGATCAACTGGATCAGCCAAACGTAGATTTATTCACGACAATGTTCAATCATCATCTTAGGGAAAAGAGATTAATAAACACTTCTCTTTAACTACCGCACCAGATCCCGTTGTAATTGTCAACTGTAACTTTAATCACTTCCTTGCCACGTCCGTCAGTTAATGTTATCAATTTTTCTCCTGTAACCGTAGATGAGACTTTTAAAACTATCTTAGTTCTCAAATTCATTGCTGTTGGTTATGATGATGTGAGTCGCCGCATGGTCTTCCTCTTACTTATCTTTAATATACCACCATTGACTCACATCATCAATTTCTCCCTACAACATGGCTCCTTTCTCAGTACATGGCGCAATAATAATACACTTAACCCTACTTCTTCCTATCAATTTCGTCCCATCTCTATTTTGCCATATCTCTCTAAAATTTCGTACAGGACATAGGTCAAAACTCTACTAAATATCCTGGATGGTGTAAGAGTTGAAATGGAATACTCCCGCCTAACGGTCTTAATTCTGATTGATTTCTCCAACGCCTTCAACTCTATCAATCACGAAGTTCTCTTCTCTATTCTCTCTTACGTCGAGGTCTCTGATTTGGTTCGGGAATGGTTCGCATCCTACATTCGAGAACGCCAGCAAGCGGTACGCCTTGGTGATGATTTTTCCCAGTGGTTGGGAATTGATGCTAGTGTGCCGCAAGGTGGCATTCTCTCTCCGTTATTATTTTCCCTTTTCATAAACCTTGTCACCAATTCTATTGGCTGATCTTACCATCTTTACGCTGATGAGCTGCAACTGGCAGAGTACAATGACCTGGATGATGCCATTGCTCGGATTAATGCTGATTTGACCTACATCACAAACTGGTCACAAAAGTTTGGTGTCTCTGGGAACCCATCCATTATTTTTAATAACGTGGCCTACAGCTCATGCGTTAAGAATCTTGGTCTATTTATCGACTCTTCCTTAACCTGGGATACACATGTTAATGAAATCAGTAGTAAGGTACTGGAACGCTTCATGCTCTCTATCGATTACGATATTTTCTTCCTACCAAAACCAAACCCTTCTTATCAGTCCTTGGTTTTACCTATAATTGACTATAGTGACGTGTGCTGCACTAATATCTCTCAAGAACTGCTTAATAAATTGGATCATCTATTAAACAACTGTCTTCGTTTCATTTTCGATTTGCGTAAATACGATCATATTTCCCATTACCGTTCTCTTCTCGACTGGCTTCCTATTCGTGAACGTCGCAAAATTCGAGTTCTAACCATACTATTTTCAATACTTTTTAATCCGTACGCACCATCTTACTTAAAGGACACATTCCAACTCCTATCTTCCTTTTACGAACGTAATCTCCGTTCTTCTAATCCTTTCTCGCTCTTAACTCCCTCTCATCACTCTAGTTTTTTGACAAACTCTTTTAAAGTGACAGCTATACGACTCTGGAATGAGCTTTCGTTGAATATTAATCCATCCCTAAACAGATTTATCCTGAAACGCTGTCTCCGTACTTTATTTACTGATGCTGCTTCTCTAACTTTATAAATCTATTTCTGATGTATCTGATGTCTGTATTATATATATATATATTTTTTATCATATGCATTTATTGCTTTTTTCTTACAAATATATATATCTCGTGTATCTATTTTGTATATATATTATCTGTATCACTATATATATGTTTTCTGTTTCATGTAATGGTTGACTGGGAGATAATGCCTTCTGGCATTAAGTCCGCCAGTTTTACATTTTGTAACATTTTGTGCAATAAAGTTAAATAAATAATTATATAATTTTTTTTTATATATTATATTTTTATATATATATTACCTAGTACCAAGCGTATTGGTAATCGCAAAGTATAGCTTTCGCGACGGGGATGCTGCTACCCATCCTCATCCTGTGTATTTAAGCTACACTTTCTTGGATGGATGGGCCGCCACCTGTCGGTTCTGGGCGTGTTGGCATCATAATCTGTTATTATACGTACGTACTGGAACCAGTTATTATACTGAAATAAATCATGCTTAGCACAAAATATCAACTCAAAAACTAAAAAGAGCTACAATCGAAAATAGTCTTAATGAAAACTGTTACTAAAACCTTCGGTTTCCCGGAGAAAGACCACATCGGTCGACGTAGACGCGTTCCTTTTATCTTTCACTTAATTAGATTACCCCAGACGGTCCCGTTCGTATGTACGATTTATATTGTTCTTTCCATTTACTGCCACTGTAACCACCTCTAATTAAAGAACAGCTGGGAATAAGTATAACTTCAAATACAATAAGAAACCGTTGAAACTCCTTTTACGGGGTTTGATATAATCTATAAATATATCTTATTATAAGTGAAATGTATGTTTGTAATGTGAAATAAAAATAAAATAACTTTTATTTCATCATCATATCAGCCATAAGACGACCACTGCTGGACATAGGCCTCCCCAATAGGACCGGTTGTATGCAACCTGTGTCCAGCGTGATCCTGCGGTTTTAGTCCGATCGTCTGTCCATCTTGCGGGTGGACGCCCTACGCTGCGCTTGCCGGTACGTGGTCTCTATTCTAGAACCTTACGACTCCATCGGCCATCGGTTCTGCGTACCAAATGCCCTGCTCAATGCCATTTCAACTTACTAATCCGCCGGGCAATGACAGTAACTTTGGTTCTATAATAAATCTTCTTTGTTTCCTTCTCCTCCTATCTCATATTTATTTAAGTTTTATAATTTAACGAAATGCCGACTGGCTGTTATATTGACGACATTAATTCCAATTTCTAATATGTACTTATTGTTTTACATATAAACCTTCTTCTTGAAGTACTGTTTTTATTAAATCCGTTGCGTAGTTTTAAAGGACTAAGCATACAAAAGAACGGACAGCAGAAAGCGACTTTGTTTTATAGTACCAATACCGACAGATGGCGGTATTGGTACTATAGCGTGGGCAGCCGCATCCATGTCGCAAAAGCTACGCTCTGAGATTGCCAACATGCTTGCCCAGGGCGGCAATTATGGGCAGATTACCCCTTTTCTTGAGAAGGCCGATATCTAGCAGTGGATTTCCAATAGCTGTAGTGATGATAATGATGATGTAGTGATAGTATAGATATACAAAAGTACACAATAATATGACGCAATATTCCGTCTAAAAAGTATATATATTTGCCTTGATGTGTCCTACTGATATATTGTAGGTTTTTATTCTGAAACGGAACAATAACAAGACGCGACACACATTATGTATTCGAGCTCACGGCTAAAATGGACGCGTTTTCTTAACGAATTGTTTAAGGAGATTTATTTAATTATACTGTAAATTTTGATGAAACGTTTAGTTGAGTATTTTAAGGGGCCGATAGCATTGACAATAGTGATTCTATTTAATGCGCCTAGGGTTCGATACCCACCCAAGACAAACATTTATATGGTAGTACTTGTGTTTGTTCCATGTCTGGGTGTAATAATTATAATATATGCATGAGGTCAGAAGTTTAAGTTACGCAGTTTTGGATACTAAACTAGTTCCTGAACTGGTATATCTAGTAAAGACATAAACAGGGCGGGGATGGGCAGCTGAATTACCTTCGCGAAGGTTTTCTCTGAAAACCAATAGATGGCGGTGAACCGAAACATAGTAAAGGGCGGGGATGGACAGGTGCATTTCCTTAGTTACGCTCTGCGATTGCTGCCGTCACGCTAACAACAAGCAAAAATAATAAATTACCACAACATCACATACATTGACTTGATTCCGTAGTAAGTTCTACAGGGAAATCACAAATATACTACTAAGATACATATATTTAACCCAGACACAAAACCCACGACCCCTGGCGCTCCTATCTTGTGCGCCATGCGCCATTGGGCCCGTCGAAATTGGGCGAAATTCCATTTTTTTTGTTGAAGTTATACAACTGTAAATATTTTACGAGTGCTAAGATAAGAATATGAAACTAAATATCTAATTCTAGAATTGAACCCTAAAATATTTTACGAAATTAGCATTAGGAATATACGACATATTTGTCATTACAGTTTTGTCACTTACGCACGATTCCTTTCTACTAAAAATTAACACTTCAACGCTTATGAGTTAGTAAAATAACCTAGAGGAATACACGAACGTGCCCACCTAAATTGGGACTTAGATAAAAAATTGACTGTTACTTCGACGTTCTTGTGTTAATTTGATATTGATACTAGCTGTGCTCGCGACTCCGCCCGCGTTCTTACATTATTTCTGCGTAACTTCAACTGTTTACGCATTGCACGCAACGAAAGCTCTGAAAACGTATATTTCACGCCCATTTTTAACCCCTTTTTTAATTAATGCTCCGTACTATTAGTAGCAGCGTGATGTTTTATAGCTTAAATTACTTCTTATTATATCAGCTATCTACTGATGAAAGTCCCATGAAAATCGGTGCAGCCGTTTCAAAAAATATTTTAAGCGTACAGAGAGACAGATAAAAAAATATGTTATTTTGTTATATGTACCGAGTATAGCATAAATACATACATTTATACTACCTGGGTCCCTTCAGGTAGGCGGAGACTTGTTACGATCTTAGCATACCTCTCTTGCTTCCCTTACTCGCATTAGTCCTTTCATACACGCTCGTTTATTCCTTGTTGAAGTACAAGGAATAAACGGCCCTTCTTCTACCTGGTTTAGATATGTTCGCCTCGGTCGTCCTATACCAACTCCATTCACTTCCGCTCTATATATTTGTGCAATTATTCTATTGTCTTCCATCCTTCCTACATGTCCAAACCATCTGACCGTGTATAGCATATACATTGTATTTAGTAATAGGTATTTATTTCAATATTACAAACAGACACTCCAATTTTGATAGTTGACACAACAGACGTTGTCCTGTTTTGACTATATACCTATATTTGTTAGGAATAATATAGCGACTACAAATTAAAATATTAAATACTCAGAAGTTAAATCAAATAATACACAGTAAGCAAAAAAATCTCGAAAAAAACGTTATTTGTATATTTAAAGATTATAAAGAGAAAAGATTTGTATCTATGAATGAATACCTAACGAATTAACTGAAGATCAGAACTGCAGAGCCAATTATAGAAATTATTTCTTTAACAGAAAAATGTCAAAAAAGGGGGAATATTGCCCATAATTGCTGGGCAAGCGTGTTGACACAGAGCGTAGCCTCAGCGACGGAGATGCTGCTGCCTATCCCCATCCTGTACATGAGCAATACGGATGGATATACCGCCATCTGTCGGTTCTGGTACCTTAGTTCTCTTACGACACCTGATACAGAGGAAGGTACTAGGATCCGATTCAAATTTTTATCTTCTTAGGGTGGGACGAAGTTCAAAGCAAACGAAAAAATCTTCGCCTACAAAAGAACGGTCCCATAAAAAATATATTTTACGGAGAAAAGTCATTAAAAAAATAATAAATTCTAACTGCCATTGTAAATTTAATCTTCTGGCCGTTAATTCCGTTCTCGGGACAGACCTTTGTCTAACAAAATTAATTGACATTTGAGATGATATTAAGCTGATTTATATTTTAAAGAGGAAAATAATACTTTCTAAAAACCTTTTTTTCCATTTAAGTTGTTGTTTACATTAATACACAATACGAATATAAGACAGTGTTTATTTAAACATTGTTTATTGAACATCCACTGCTTGGTATAGTTTAAGGGTAGTTAAAAGGGTATATTCTGCCCATAATTGCCGCGCTAGGCAGGCATCACAAAGCACTACTTCGCGAAAATACTGCTGCTGCCAATCCTGCCCTGTTTCATATGAACTATGCAGTTTCAGGTGGATATACCGCTATTTGATTATTCCGGTACCTTAGTGACACCTGGTAAAGAAGGGGGTACTATTCTACACCGCTGGTACCCCACGACATAAACATTGTGTAATGAATTCAATATTAAACAAAAGTGTGTCTGTATTACTGTTTTAACTCTTTCAAGGCTTAACGAATTAGAAAATTTAGATGACATTTGTCATGTGTATAGATTAAACTCTTAAGTGTTTGTCACGGAAAAGATCGAGTGGAAAAGGAAAATGTACTCTATACAGACGGAGTCATCAATGATAAGCTGATCTTCAAAATTGTGAGGTCTGGTGGCGCAGATAGTAGTCCTATCTTATGCACCAATTGAAGTTGGGTTTCCCATCCAGGATAAACTTTGTATGATCATGTGTGTATTTCGATATCTGACAACAGAAGAATCTACTTCTTAAATAATTATATTTAACATCCAGACCTAGAACAAGCACAATTATTACAATAAAAATATTTATCCTGGTTGAGGATCGACCACACGACCTTAGGCACACAAGATCATTACCATCCACGCCATCGGGCTTGTCAACAATAATAATATACCGAACCAACAAATAATACATAATAAATCGAACTATACAAAATAACGCAAACGCGGCCTCCATTTTCAGTTTAAAAATGTCCAACCGCATGCCACGCGGCCTAGCGATAATTGTTGCTTTGTGGCATCCCGCGTGTATACTCGCGCGTGTTGCGTGACGAGCGGTGTCGGCCGAGGGGATGGTCCCCATTAATCTTACAGCAAGTCAATATAGCCAACAGTCTGAAATAGTATAGTCAACAGAGTGAAACACGCCTTTGGCTAACATATCGTCGCTTAAATTCTAACAGCATATATGTTGGCATAACAGCATATATGTTGGCTTCTTACAATGTTCGTCTGCATTATTACCTTACTCTGGCCTATATCTACCATCAAATAGTTTATTGCTGTTCGGTTTGAAGTGATAGAAGTAGTGAAATCACTGAGTAATATGACATAATATCTTAAAGTTACGAGTTTGGCCTATCGTGTACTTACAGTACTTACGTACCTAAAGTACTTACGCCTATCGTGTTAATTGGTTGCGGTGGCGCGTTTAAGTAAACAAACAAACAAACTTTCACATTTATTAAATGTGTATAGATTCGATTATAACAAAGATCTTTCTTTTTAAATAACAGCTTTCCGCCCGTAACTTTTCCCGCGAGGTATTTACTAATATTTTATCCCATACGAGCTTCTGTTATTTCACGATGAATTCTATACAGCTTTCTGGCAAACTACTAAAAAATCGTGGAAACCCATGACCCTTTGTGCATAAAATAAACACCACCAAAAACCCTTTATCTTTGCAACCTTCGATTTGTAAATTATTTAAAAATTATCAATACCAATTATGTTATTAATACAATTTATGATAAATGTATAAATAAATTGAAAGAAAAACACAATTTGTGTACACAATACATCGAGGACTATTATTATTTCCAGCCATTCGATTGTCGTTACCAAATATTAATGAAATAACGTTCATTATTGAATGTAATTTCCACAAGTCTTTTGAAGCTTTATTCCAGACTTCAATTTATGTAACAAAAGATATTGTCGTATTGAGGTGAGTAATTTTTTAATGAAAATCGCTTTATAACAATTTTCAGTTTGTATTCCGAACTCTCAGTTGGCGTTACTTTTTTATTGTACTTGTTACCAACGCTCATTAAAGAGCGACCCTGTTACTGCGTACCCTGTGCTGTGATCTCAGTCACCGAAAAATTAGTCAAAGTTAAGCTTAGAAGATTGTTTTACCTCCCCAACTCCTTAGCTTCTCCATTACCTTCCAAGAAGATATAAAACTTGTTTTTATTAAACTAAGTCGTCAAACAAACGTACAATCTGCGTGATAGTAAGCGTCACCGTAGGCTATAGATTATTAGGATATCACTAGCGGGTTGCCAGCTTTATGACTCGAAAATATTATGACACATTACTCAGTAATTTTACTGCCTCTGTCACCCTTTAAACTGGACCACAGCAATGCAAACACTGCTATTTGGCGGTAGAAATAGGTTAGAGTGAAGTACCTATGCATATGATTATTGTATAAAATCCACCACATGTCTAATATCTCACATATTAAAACTATAATTAAATAACATTAAATAATTCATATTTTCTATCCAAAAGTTTCCTAGAAGAAATTAATTATGTTAAGCCTGTTGTGGTTTATAATATAATTTTGTTTGTTTTTTGTTCTGATGTATTTTGTACAATAATAACCAAGAAAACGTGCGTATAAGATGTTTTTTATCATAATGAACTATACAGTTGTTAATTTCAATGTCACTGTATAAAGAGATGACACAGCTTATAGACAAGCGAACAAATGTCTGCGTATTTCTCTATTAATATACATCAGCCTCTATAGGAGTAGCGAGATCTGTATGAGGGTTTTTTTAATTTTTAGTAAAAAGAAAATCAAACATTTTTTTAATATTCCTGGGCGCCAAACAAGCCCACTGTCGCATAATGGAAAGCCTATAGAAGCTCGTAATATCACAAGGATATCACTAGCGTGTTGCCAACCTTACGAATTGAAGATAGTATGTCACTTTGCCCAATCATATCCCTGCCAATCTCAACCACAGCAAAATGAACACTGCTATTTAGTCTTATAAACCTTCATATTTCTCTATTACTCTATCTTTCTATCCCGATTTTTTTACGAATTTGTTAACCACAATTTGCGACTACAAAACCACAAAAACACAAACCTTTAAGTATTCGTAACGTTCAAAATTAATGGCAAGATATATGGAATACTTGCGGTATCAGGTGGCTTAAGACTCTGGTTGCCAATAAAACTAATTTTATTCTGAGCCGTCATCAATCATCATATACAAACTTGGTATATCCTTTAAACCTAGTTTTAAGACCCGCCTGATGCCGACAGAGTAGTATTAAAATAGGACACTCAATGACCTATTTGTTAAAATGGCTCTCATAACACCAAAAAATTGTCAGGGACAACGGTCATTTGTATAATATTGTAATAAGAGAATCTATACTCTTAGAATTTTATGGTTGTTTTGATAATGTGAGTCTATGATAGTCCTATTTAATCATCATTACAGCCATTGGAAGTCCACTGTTAGACATAGGCCTCCCCAAACAAGCGGGAATTTTGCCCAAAATTGCCGCGCTGGGCAAGCGTGTTAGCAATCGCTGAGCGCAGCTTTTGCGACGGGGATGCTGCTACCCATCCCCACCCTGTGCATTTGAGTTACACTGTCTCGGATGGATATATCGCGATCTATCGGTGCTGTTACCTAAGTCGCCTCCTATGACACCTGGTACATAGGGAGGTATTATTCTACTCTGCCGGTACCTCACGGCTCAATTTAAATTTAGACATATTTGACTTAGACTTCATAGGGTTCACCAAGAAAGGGGGAATTTTTCCTATAATTATCACGCTGGGCAGGCGTGGTGGCAATATGGAGCGTAGATTTGAGGCGGGAATTCTTTACTCATGGAAATTACAGCTAAATATTTCACCATCTGTTCGTTTTGTACCTCAGTCGCGTCTGGCGACACCTGTTACAGAGAGAGGAACTATTCGACTCTAGCGATACCAAACAGCTATAGTATTTTGTGTGACTCAAAATAAACTGTGCTCTCGTTTGTGATGGGAGGCTTTCAGTTCAGCTTGCAAAAAAGAAATCCGAGCACTAAATCTCTTTAAGGTTCTCGGCCTTTGTTCTAAACTAGAGATGTCACTTTTGGTACCTCAATTTCAAGTGGCACTCCAGCCAGCACTATCTTTGCATGTTTTTAAATTTATTTAAAACTTTTAGTATTTGTTGTAAATGGAATCTGATTTTTTTTTTATTAGACCAGGATGATAATTAAACATAGACTAGCAGCAGCCGTGATATCACAAAGGGTGAGAGAGGCAATCTTCTCTCAACCTTTAAACCAGATGCTTGATGGAACAAATGGGTGGGAATGAGGTACTAATATTTGGGTGTGTACCGTGTGTTACCGGCAGAGTTGATTCGTATCTCCCTCTGTACCAGGTATCGTAAAAGGTGATTAAGGTGCCAGCACCGACAGACGGCAGTATGTCCATCAGAAACAGTGTAGCTCAAATGCACAGGACGGGGATGGGCAGCAGCAGCTCTGCGATTGACGACGCTTACCCAGCGCGGTAATCATGGGCAAAATTCCCCCTTTCTTGGGGAGTCCAGCATTGGTCTCACATTGGCTGATAAGATCAAGTACTAATGCAGACGTCCTTTGTATGAGATCTACTTTACGAATCTGCAAGTTAAGGAAAACGTGATGGATATACGAGACCCGAGGTCAATGCACTCGTCTGAATTTTAGCGGGATCAGGTAAATTTGTCGTTACATATAACGGAATGTGGAAATAATATTGGAAAGCAAATATTGTGAACCTCCGTGAAATTATTCGACAATCAACATTTGAAGGTTGAAAGTACCGGAGCTTTTTAATTCTTTCATTCTAGCCAGTTTGAATACATTTGTGAATTTGCCCTTTTTGCTTAACCTTCTTTGCCATTTTTTACTTTGTAATACGTTATTTTGCAATAAAAATATTTTGTACTACAAAAATATCATCTATTCTAACCCTTTTTATATTGACTGACTTCAATACAAGCTTTGCTATTTGGCGGTAGAAATAGGTGAGAGTGAGGTACCAATGCAGACAATCTTTGTATGAAGTCTACCTCTAGTCGAAGTTAATAGCTAATTACATATATTTATATTATAATAGTTTATTCAAAAAATAATCATTATTGTATTACATGCACTTGGCTAATTATTTATAGAAGTAAAAGAACGGGATTTTCTAAAATTCCCAAGGGAACCGGTCACACGCTCGTCGACGGACCCGCGTTGAATAATATGTATAATACAGATTCAGCCCCAGTCTAGGATTCCTGAATTATATATGACGGAAGTCCGTACGATTCGGGTTCAACCTTAACTAGGGATGAAGAAGACGGCATAAAAACACAAATAATATATATTGTTGTGTGTTTTTATGCCTCGTGCTTTATATATATATATAACTGGTAGGTACTTTTCGAGTGAATTCGTAAGACTAATAGTGCATTACGAATTCACTTGCAAAGTACCAGTTCTTATAGGAATACTGTAATGTTATTTGCTGATAATGTAGTTATATTAATTAAATTTATTAGTTTCAGACGAACAAAATACAAATCATACCTCTTTGTATTTGATATTTTTTTCCAACAGTAAACAATGGAACTGATTTATTGAATATAAATCAGTTCCTGTCTGCATAATATTCTAAATTTTGTGGGGAGACTAGCAGAATAGAATAAACAGTACCACCTGTTGTACCAGGTGTTGTAGGAGGTGACAGAGGTAACGGAACCAACAGACAGTATGTCTACCCGAAACAGCGTAGCTCAAATGTAGGTCGGAAATAGGCTGAAAGACCTTATCCTTTTCTTATCAATGTCCCCTATTTCTACCAGTAAATATCGTTTCCACCGATGTTTGCATTACGATTTGAAGGGTGATAGAGACAGTAAAATAATAATAAATAATGTGATATGATATAATATCTTTAAGTCACGAGATTAACAACGCTGGTGATATCCTTGTGACATTACGGGCATCTATATATTGCGGTAATGCTTACTATTATGTGGACTGCACGCTTGTTTGTCTGTCTGCTCTAATAAAAAAGTCAGAAAGCAGCCAACCAAAACCTGATCTCCAACGTAGTTTTGGGCAAACTTCTCCCTTTTCTTGTTCTTATATCCATTAGTAGTGTTTTAAAGCTGTTCTAATGATGAAGATAAATTGCCTAAATTCTAGACATTTTGCAAAGGCATTAGTATGAAAAAATTGCTCTTCTACAGCTTCAAAATGCGGTTGATTTCTTTTTACTTTTTTGTTTGATGTGTCAGTTAATTTGCAGTAACCGTTCGCAAGATCTGCATTTTATAACACATTATATAAATACCTATACCTATATACCTATACCTATATTATATCATAACCTGTATATAAACTCTTGCCAGTTTTTAGGTGGATTAAATCCAAATGGATACAAAACCACGGCAATGCCATGTCCATATTCAGGCTAAAGCAATTTGTCAACTGGATTTCCGGAATAGGCTTTTTACAATTGAGATTATCTCAATCGCTGTGGGTCGTAAGTCACCGATGAAATTGGGTTGTTAAAAGGCTTAAAATTATGCTACATGCAAAAAAAATCACGTGTAGATAGATCCAAAGGTAAGGTGGAAACAACGAATAAGACGCGTTTTATTACGCAAAGAGATGAATTAGGGGGAAGGTATATGTAGATGGCGGTGGACAAGTTTTCAGACACTTTTAATTAATTGAACAATATACATTATTATGTTATAATATTGTGTATAAGATTACACTACTTACACTTTATCTATATCATTTACACTTTGCCAACATAAGACATTTCTGAAAATTGAGTGAAGTATTATCATTTGCACGTAATTTCATCTCAAATTTGCAAAAATCTTTTTATACATTTATATATACATTTGTGAATAGACCCTTTTATGTCTAACCTTTTTAGCCGTTTTTCACTTCGTAATATGTCCTTTTGAATTTAATATATTTAATTAAATTATATATATAAAACAAGAAGCTGACTTACTGACTGCCTGACTAACTGATTGCCTGACTGACTTAACATACCTACGTGGCCGAAACTATAAAGGTTGATTATATGGCCATCGCTAGCAATACCAGACGAGTCTTATATACCAATTAATTTTTTAAATAATTTATTAATGACTAAAATAAATAAAAACTGTCATAAACATTACTAGTTGTATTCTCGCTTCAATACAGTTTGGTGCGGATTCTTTACCGCATCGTTTTACTTCGTAATCTTTCTTGTTTTCTTGGCTTCATAAGGCCTACAACTAATTAAACGGTATCTTAATTAAATTAAATCTTTGATAATTGGGCTGTCAAATGCATGAAAATATTATTCTATTAAATTTTGAAAATAGCCTCAATCACCCGACCCGAATCCCAGAGAAATCATAATTTACATGCGATTCGCCCTGGCTCCACACGAGTATATATATACGAACTGTAGTATATATTTTAATGTATCTCGTTAGGTTTAGCCAGCATTTTAAATGTAACTGCAAACAAAATGTGTTTATTTACGACATTGCATTTGATGACTTAAAAGTTAATATACAAATAGAATTGTTTTCTTGATACACTTAATCTATTTTAAAAATCCGCACTAAAATCCGTTGTGTAGTTTTAAAGATCTAAGCATACATGGGTACAGACAGACAGCGTAAAATTTTGTAATGATAGATAATTATGAAACGTAGTTACTATATACTTTTAATTAAAAGTGAGTAGAAATGGTAAAGGAGAGAAAAGTAGAATATAGGGTCCATCCTCAAGATAAGACAGACGATCTGAATAAAACGCAAGTTTGCGCTGAGCGCAGGCCGCATATAACCGACCATATTAGTAATATCTTAGTGAGGCCTATGTCCATGTCCATCATGTCCATGGGCTACGGGCAGAGTAGATTAATACCTGTACCAGATATTGTAAGGGGTGATTAAGGTACCGAAACCGCGTAGCGGTAAGACCACCGGAATAACGGAGTTCAATTGCAACAACAGCTCGGATGGGCAGCAGCATTCTTGAAGTTCTGATTTGTCATTGCGACAATTAAGGGCAAACTTCTTCCTTTGGCGAGGCCTTTGTCCAGCAGTGGACGTTCTACGGCTGCTCTGGCTATCATAATGGTTTCGTCGTATCAGTCATTGAAAGTCTAATACTGAACATAGACCTCCGCTTATAATTGGGAATTTAGCCAATAAGTTTTTGCAACGGGGATGCTGCTCACCGTCTCCGCCCTGTGCAGTTGAGCTACACTGTTTTGGATGGATATACCGCCATCTGTCAGTTCCGGTACCTGAGTCACCTCTAACGATACCTGGTACATGAAAGGTACTGTTCTACTCTGCTAGTACCCCACGGCATAATGACATAAAGTTGTAAATTAAATCCCTTTTATAAAGAGATCTCAGCAGGCATAGCCCAGCGCGGTAATTGAAAACAAATCTCCCCTTTTTTTGTGGTGACCTAAATAAACGTTGAGCATTGGATGTCCATCGGTTCGATGATAATGATCACCTGGACTAACTCACAGTTGACGGTTTTGATGGGTCTGACGGCCAGATGGTAGAAATTCTTTCTTGCGTGCTTAATCCCCACGCAAGGACAAATATTTATAAAATGAATATTTGTATTTATTATGTTGTCAGATATTCTGTCAGTATATTCCTGTGTTGTCAGATATCCGTAACATAAGTGCTTTAAGCTTATCTCAGAGTCAGATCAACGTAAAGAATATTGTGTGAGTTTATTTGTTTATTTATTTACGGTCATGAGCTTAAATAATATTCTATGATGAACAAAATGCTTGCTAATTTTCTTAGAGCAATCTCTCTCAAGCAACTTTATAATCGAGAAGTAAAGAAATTACATAATAAGAGTAGGTGAACGAACAAGAACAGGTAAAGTATTATTTAAGTAAAGAATATAGTATTATTTAAGTTGTTAAAACAAGTTAGGTAATTATGCCATGTTTTTTACCAGTATGTTGTTATGCGAATAGAGCTGACATGCCGGACATAACTGTTATATGAACTTATAATTTGAAAGAATAAAGTTATAAATAGAAAATATATATAACTGGACCGATTTTTTTAATATTTTCACTTTCACTATGTAAGATATATGTAATATATGATAAAAAAAATCTCTGACGAATGTTTGCAACCTGTCTTTTAGCGGAACTGTCAAACATTAACTTAGAAAGGAAAGATTAATTTACAAATGTATATATTTAGTTTACAATAGTCGTCTGCATTGAAACCTCATTCTCCCCTCTTTTATCGCCAAATAGCAGTGTCCGCATTGCTATGTTTCGATTTGAAGAGGCAGTGAAATTATTAGGTTAATGTAACATTGTATCTTCAGTTCACAAGGTTAACGAAATGCTAGTGATATCATTGATGACATGAGTGTCTGTACTGATGCTCATTTAACGGTAAAATAATAATTTAAAAAAAGGATTTTGTCAACTTTACTTCATTTATTCATATTTTATTACTATAATTGATTTGACCCTAACTCACTTCACTTACTAAGTTACTTTAGAGAGATACTTAATGGGATGCTATCGGGAATACTTCGCAAAGTAATCACAACTTTTCAATTTTTCGGGATCAGAGATAAGGAGATTACTGGCTGATATTTGATTCATCTTATACTTGGATAAACGTCGATGATTTGTTAAGACACTAGTTGGTGCCAGCGACTTTGTGCGCAGGAAAGTCGGTATTCTTGAAACTTGAAAATTTATATAGCCTAAATTCACAAGTATTAGGGGTATTTCCTTTAGCAGCCTCCCGGCCGATCCCGGCCTTCTGAGCTACTACTGCTTCCTACCACTACAACCGAAACAGTAGTTTCTCCCTTCCCCCATACATATCCTACCCACCATCGCAGTTCTCTTATACCAACTATTCCTACTTTTGTCTGATTTTCTGGTAGGAAATATAGCAGCGTACTCTTAACCACCTACTGCGCTCGCCAACCCGTTTGCCAAGAGTGGTGAGGAAGGCAACACCAAAAAATTAACTAAACAACAAAAAAATTACCCTCAGTCACTGGCAGCTCCGCTAGTCTAGGCCAAGGTCTAGGAGACGGCGGGGAGCTAAAAATCTCCAGCAGAGATCCGGCTGCCAACGATGACTAAACCTGGCAACATAAAGAAGCTCAATGTCGCTCAGCGAGGGATAGAAAGAGCTATATTCGGTTTCCCGTCATGATCGAATCAGAAATGAAGAGATCCGTAGAAAAAAAAATGTCGTCGACATAGCTCACCAAATCGCTAAGCTGAAGTAGCAGTGGGCGGAACACGTAGTATAGAAAGGTTCTCAAGTGGCGACCATAGACTGGAAAGTGCAGCAAGAATGTCTTGATGAAGTTTTCGGGGAATCGTTGGTTCCAGGCGGAACAAAATCGCACGTTATAGGTGTTAATATTTAGACGCCTTAAGGCTGATATAATGATGATTATGACACAACAATACACCTTGTAGACTAGAATACGATTTTGAAATAATAGGTTATTTTAGTCTGTGTTTTTATGCGAAGTCTTTGCTGTATACTATATCGAATAGAAATGCTGTATTATTATTAAAAATATTATTCATTGATGTTAAGGTATTATTGGTATTAAAGCGCGTTAGAGGTAGAGGTAGAGGCCAAAAATTTTTTCAGAGTTTAGCATACGCTTAGAACTTGTTTGTCATAAATTTTGTTTTGCTGGAACAAGTCAACCATTGGTCGTTATAGCCGATGAAAAACAATAACGCTTTGTCGTTATAAACGAAATGTTAGAAGCGGTATTTTTCCCGAGACCTTGCCATTCATGCATAACGGATTTATCTTTAAAACCGATGTTGTTACATCTGGTTTTTACTGTATCCACATATAATTTATCCTGACTGGGGATCGAACCCACGTCCTTGGTGCACAGGATAGGATCACTACCATCTGCGACATCGAACTCCTTTCTTTTTATTTTATATAAGATGACCTCGCACTTGTTATTCTGTATTAAACATATTGTAATTTAAATACTATTAAAAAATACCCCCATGCCTTTCTTTTAAATGTTTTAAATACATATTTTCAGGGTGCAATATGTCAAAAGACTGACAGTAATTTTAAAAATTAAAAGGATACTGTAGAAACATTTACACAATTTTTAAGTAATCTTAAATTAAATACATTACTTAATTTTCTAAACGTTTTAAGTCATCTACACAGTAAAACAACTAACAAAAAAATAATTAGCAAAACGAGTCCAACCAAGTTCAGTTCAAGTAAATCATTTTTATATATCGACAGTCATAAATTCAATTGTCATAAGGATGATGACGAAGTGATGTGTGACGAAAAAAAAAATTAAAACAATTCAGCCGTTGTAATTCATTATTTGAAAAGGTATTGTTGATTTTGTTTAAACTGCTTTAACAAATAAGTATTCCTGAAATGGTATACCTTTTTAATTAAAACTAATAACAAAAATAAATAAATACAAACTTGTACATCTATATGTTCCTTAAGCCAATTGAATTTCTGACCGTCGATATGTGCCTGCTATTGATCTCCATAAATATTCAGGGAAGCCATTTCAGCGATAGAAAAAGATAAAACATATCAAGATTAGCTGCACAGAACGTTTTCTACAAACACCCGCCACGAGGTTGTTTGCATTGGTACCTCACTCTCCCTATTTTTACCGCCAAAAAGCAGAGTTGGTATTACTTTGTTCCGGTTTAAAGAGAGAAACAGTGAAACTACTAGGTAATATGACATAATATCTTCAAGACAGCGTGACTTTGGCAATGCACCAGTGATATCCTTGTGATATTAGGAACGTCTACAGGCTACCGTGAAGCTATTGTTAGGTCGACTGTATGCTTGTTTGTCAACTCAACTCTTACTAATTTCTACCACCAAATAGCACTGTTAGCATTGCTTCGTCCCGGTATGAACAATAAGACAGGTAGTGAAATTACTGGGTAATGTGACGTAATATATTAAAGGCACAAGGTTGGCCACGCTAAGTGATATCCTTGTGATATTACAAGCGTTTATAGGCTGCAGTGACGCTATTTCGCCGTCTGTATGATTGTTTGTCGACCTGGTCTTGGCTATGCAGCCCAAGCCGGGGCCTAGTTAATGATGTCTAAAATAAACTTCTAGAATTGGATATTGTGTGAGCTTCGTGAGTGATCACTTGACGCCCTTGGCCTATTTCGATGTCGTCTGTCACTTGTTTCATGATAATTAGCACCTCGGCCAAACCGGCTCATTTCTTAATAGTAGTACATCTGTGTTATGTTATAACTATGTCAGAATATTACAATTATTCCGTTAAAATTATAATATTAATCTATTTTAAGCCCTTTTACATTTTTTCATAGGTAAGTTTTAGTAGTTTTCAAAATCTTTTCTCTTTGGAATATTAGTGTGGACTATTTTTTTTCCGATACGCTTGACTATTCAGATGTAAATTCCAGCGTAACCAAAAAAATGAGCGGTGTCGCTCCGTATACCTCTGCGTGCCCCGCGATGACCGCGCGTTGATCTGCGGTCGCCCGGCAAAGCTCGCAAGGTTGTAAAATAGCCTTCCGGCATTGCCAGCGTGGTTTATACTTTATATCTTATGAATAAGATGTTCCCGTTTCACTGATTTACCCGATTGCATGCTTACAAACTTTTCATTGGTAAATAAGTTTTGGCCATCGTAAATAGGTTACAAGTTTTTTGAGGCCGTGAAGTATCGGCAGAGTAGAATAGTACCTCTTTTTGTACCAAGTGTAAGGCGACTAAGGTGCTGGAACCGACAGTTGATGGTATATCTATCCGAAACAGTGCAGCTCAAATGCACAGGGCGGGGATGGGCAGCGGCATTGCCGTCGCTATCCAGTCCAGTCCGGCTGCGCTCAGCGATTGCCAACCCGCCCAGCGTGGTAGTTATTGGCAAATCTCCCTTTCTTGGTAAGGCCTATGTCCAGCAGTGGACTTCAAATGGCTGATATGATGATGATCAAATATATTTTTAAAATAGGCCCAGTATTTTTGAGTTTGTTTGTTACAAACGTACAAAAAGACCGAGGTACCGGAAGCAACTGCGATAAAACCGGAACGGAGATTGTCTGTAGCATTCTAGTCACGAAGCTAAGATCACAATGAAAATACTTAGGCTAATTTGGCCTCTGTTACCGCCAACGGAGTCGCGTACTAATAAGATTTTTTATCAGAGAACCTATTGCTGGAGTACTCATATGTTATTGCCAGCGTCATTGGATGATAAATGTAATGTTTTTTCACACACAACCTCTCAAAAATTTACCTGACTTCCAGTTAAGTCAAGTCACTTAAAGCAGTTGTGTTACGGACATCAGACAACGGATATATATTTTTTAACTATCAGATATAGAACAAAACCCGATATCGAACCCACAACCCTGGACGCAAAGACAGGATCACTACCATCTGCGCCATCGCCCGTCAATGAATATCCTACAAATATACACGCATAAGTTTATATGTATGAATGTTTGTAACTCTCTTAGAAGATCTATATGAAACAGATCCATATGAAATCTAGTTCAGACATTACTTATAGTCTGAAATAACATGCTATTATCCCGAAAACATGTTTCCGTGGGATAAACCTGGCTTTTTATTTTTTTCTAAGGACTTCTTCCCGGAATAACATAAATTCCTCAGGTATAAGATATAAAAACCCAGCGGGAAAAGTCCCGATCGAAAGGTGCGACTTCATTATTATAAAGGTGAAAGATTTTTATGTATATATTTTTTGAAGAAACTCAAAAACTACTTGACGGATTACAAGATTTTACCATTAGAAAGCTACATTTTACCACTGATCAAAGCGACTGTCATAGACTCAATTGTCGTAAAGGACAATGTGCAGGTATACAGGAATAACAAATTAGAAAATAAAAACTCTCAATAATTCGTTTTAACTTTATTATTCAAAAAGCTATATGTAATTTAGTTTATGCTGTTTTAACAAACAAATTTAAAATTGAATCCTCTTTTACTTGAAACTATTAACAAAAGTCAGAAATAAACAAAAATTTTTGCCCGTATGTCTCTTACGCTTATATTTACAAGAACATTAGAGATCTCTACATAACGTGGAACTATGTAAGCAAAATGTTGTATGTTTTTATTATAAGCACAAACACTGTTGAATCGATTTCAAAAACATTCACATATATGATAGGCTTTAATGTCAATAAAAAACTTTCGAGAGCACTGCAAGTAAAGAATAAATGTTGGAAGAAATAAAACAAAGAAGTCGAAAAATAAAAACTGACTTCAGACGCATATTTCCCTGGAGTCCGGTTGCACTTGACCGCATGGGAAATAAGTTGTGGTCATTTTATAAAATAACCAGTTGTACCGGTTGCAATTTGAATTCATAGGGGATTATTCCCGAGGGGTTCGCAGGATCAACGCTTGTATAGGAAGCACGTTTAATTGTTCTTGCTGCTATATCTTGATGAGAAATGAGGGATGAAAATAAAAGTTATAAATCAACTTCATAATCATGACATCAGGCGAAGATTGGCTACTGCTGGATAAAGACCTCAAAGAGGGTGACCTAGACATAAGAGGGTGAATTTAACGCATAATTTTCACGATGCCCACCCCCAGTCGTATTGTATATAAGATATACATTTCATTTCATCGTTTTCGACATATATAAACAAAGGAATTACAAATGTAATACCTTAGGGCCACGGCGTTTTTTAAACGCGCCGACGACGCGCAGATGACGCGCGTATACGCGCTTCAAACGCAATTCGAACGCAACCTAGTAACCTAAGTACGTACCTTACGTACTAGTACCTAGTACGCAACAAGCAGCGTCCACGGTGCCGAAAACGCGCGTTTCTGAAACGCGCGTCGTCGGCGCGTTTAAAATACGCCGTGTACTATAGGCCTTAATAAATATTTATCATCCAAAACAAACACAATTGTTTATCACATAAATATATGTCCTGGGTAAGGATTGAATCCATGACCCTCGACACGCTAGATAGAATCTACCATATGAACGCCTGCGGGCCCGTCTTAAATGAAAATGAATTAAATTAAGTGCCTCTTTGTTATTACAAATTATCAGTTTTCAACAAATAAGTATAAACGGTACTCCCATAAAAAATCTATTTTAATATTTGTGTCTGTCTGTTAGTTCTGGTTATTCTCTAAAAGGCATGACTGATTTAGATAGGACTTCCAATTGCAAACAGCTTACTTAATAGCTAGTAATTTTAGCTTCTTTTATTATTTATTATTTCAATGTAAATACTGCTAATTATAAAATTAGTAAATTGACGGTATGAAACACTAAGAACGTATAACGTAATCTATTAAAAATATTAAATTTGTATCTTACCCGTCAACGACTGACGATCTGACGAATCCCAAATCTCCAGTACCTGAAATAAGATGAATTCACTCAATTTCTTATCAAAGTCAAGAGTTACGTTGAACAAGCCGAATCACTCGAGCAGGAATAATTAGGGAACCCTTATAAAAATCAAATGTCAGCCGGCAGTCGTCACTGTCCAATTATTGATTAATTCCAACACTGGAGAACGTTTCGAGCTACATTGGGCCAATTTTTTTGACAACCGTAAGGGCCTGTTACAAAGATCGGTGGCGTGGCTTCTTTTCCTTTGTTTGAATTGTGGGAATTCTAGTAAGTTACCGGGTAATGTTAGTTCTTGAGTATATTGATATCCCCACTCACACCTATTTCTACCGACAAATTGGTAGAGTTTGAGCCGGTTTGAAGGCCGATACTAGGTAATGTAACATAATATCTGCAAGTCTCTGACTATATGCTCGTTTGTTGACTTGGACTAATAAAAAAACATTCTCCAACATTAGCTTACCCTAAGTATAGTAAAAGTATTTCGCTCTACCGTAAATTAATAAGAGGTTTAGAAGTTTGTGAATTTAGAAGTACGTGCATTTAATAGTAAAAGGAAGTGCATTTCACAAACAAACTGCCTAGGCCGTGAAAGATTTGCTTAACATTGTGTACACCGGTAAATAATTTAAGTAAAAGGTGTTTACATATATGTAAGTAGTAAAATAGACCCGATAGCACAGATGGTAGTGATCCTGTCTTGTGCGCCAAGATCATGGGTTCGATCTCCACCCAGGGCAAATATTTATTTGATATTTGTTCTGTGTCTGGGTGTTAAATATATATTTAAATAGTATATTTGTGATTCCTCTGTGGTCTGGTTTCTGAAACGTATGTGCTTTAAGCGAGTTATCATGAAATCAGGTCAACGTATGAGATGTTGTGAGAATTCATTTATTACATGTACGCCTTGGTGTACTGACAGAATAGAATATGTTTGACGGGCCTCTACACATTCGACGGGCTTGATGGCGCAGACGGTAGTGATCCTATCTTGTACGGTAGGGGTCATGGGCTTGATTCCCATCCAGAGTCAACATTTATATGATGATACTTGTGTTTCATCTGTGTCTTGGTGGTAAATATTTTAGTAGTATATTTGTGATTCCTTCATTGTCTGGCGTCCGTAACACAAGTACTTTAAGTGACTTACCACAGAGTCAGGTCAATGTCTTGGGAGTTTATTTATATATGTAATAGTACCTGTACCAGGTGTTGAAAGAGGCGACTGACGTTCCGGAGCAAGATGGCGGAATATCTTACTAAAATAGCGTAGCTAAAATGCAACTGGGCGGTAATAGGCAGCAGCATGCTCATTCCGAAGCTACGCTCTGTGATTGCCACGACGCCTGCCCAGCTTGGTAATTACGGGCAAAATTCTCCCTTTCTTGGGGCCCACGGCTCTTGGTGAATAGGACAAGGAATACTATCAAATGCACTAACAGGACCTATGTCTGTATAATGTCACTAGAATTTAATGCGGGCGAAAGTGAAATGGTTTTTGAAAAAATATTTTACTCGTGTTTTATGATTTTCAGTGAAGAACCTGTTAACTGAGTTTCATTAGGAAAACTTAACAAACAGCAAAGTTTAATACACTTTTACTAACGTTTTAATAAACTTTGCATCCCAATTTTACTTCATTAGAGGATGATTTATTTTTTCTTGTATTCGTGTGTGTGTACGGGATGTTAAAAAGAAACCAAAATTTCAAGTTTCTAACTCTTGTAGTTTAGGCCCTGCGTTGATATGTGAGTCAGTCAGTTTCTCCTTTTATATAAATAGATGTATAATGTTGACATGTTAAGGCTTACAGGGAAATATTAGTTATTTGCGTAAATATCTTCCTAATATTCAACCAGTTAATTTATATGCTTACGTAAACTGGTTGAAGACATCATATAATGCAAACTGATCCGGTTAAAAGTTTCAGACACAATTCCCAGAAGTAATTCATCTTAGAATTACTTCAAATCCAATCCAGACGGGTTAATTAGTGTTGCGTCACAGTACTCGATGAGAAATACATTTGTTTAATAAATTGTTCTAATGATTGCCGAAAGGTAACTGAAGTAAGAAACATAAAATGTCGCTAACGATTTCGCTTTCAAACCCACCAGATTGTGAAAACGAGTGTTTTGTTATATACTTTTTGGGAGAAATAAAATGCTTTTTTAATCATTCTATTTTATACATCAGATCATGCAAAAATATATGAATGAAAATAGGTGTGATTGACTTGTTATTACATACACCACGTCTATGTCTGATTATTTATTGATGTTGTAGCATATGGGTTTCCATTTGCTACAATCTTGGCGCTCCTCTCTCGCTTCAGTTACTGACAGTCCTTTCATACACGCTCGTTTATTCTTGGGACTTCTGATCTACCTTCTTTAGTACTAACTCTAAACTCTAGTGAGGGTTGTTCGCCTAAGTTATCCTATAATAACTCTTCACCTTTTATTTTGTTTTATTTTTTTAATAAGTGGCATTATTCGCAAAAATTGGGTCTACCAGTTGGGTACCCCACGATCAGATTTTTTTTTTATTCATACATTTCATACAATGACCTAAATACATAGAAAGTCACTTGAAACATTTGTGTCACAAACATCAGACAATAGAGGAATTACAAATATAATAAATACATATGTGTTAACATCCAGACACAGAACAAACATAAACATCATTAAATAAATATTTATTTTAGGTGAGTATCAAACCTACGACCCTTGTTACGTACGATAAGATCACTACCATCTGCGCCATCGGGGCCGTCAAATCATAATACTTTTAACATACAGGACATCTAGGTAGCTAAATTGTAGCGGCCTGGAAAGTTTCCTGTGCTAGTCTCGCCTGAAAATTTAAACAAGTTCAATTTATTGTGGTAAATAAAATTTTAATAGTCAACGAAATATTACTTGATTTCTCTCTACGTCTAAAATACATTTCTATAATCGTCTACCAGTTGTGAATTAGTTAATAATCCAAAGTTTTTAATTGGATAAAGTAACTCTGTCACATTTTTTTGCACGTAAACTCATTAGGAACTCAGAAATAATTTAAATTTTGTAATTAAAGTTGCTATTTCTGTTGGTTCTTCCGACATTTAAAAAATGTGCTAACAGAAATTAAAAGTAATT